>VWZG01000209.1:696395-713097 GCA_013396735.1 Grallaria varia
CCACCGAAAAAGACAAAAAAAAAAAAAAAAAAAAAAAAAAAAAAAAGCCAAACAGAAAATCACTGACAGCAATCCTATAGATTAAGGCACAAATCTTCAGGTTCAGAATTAAAACCAACAGCAGTTTAATGCTCAAGGGAAGTGATCCAGAAATACGTTTTAAAAACTGTTTCATTTTTCATGGGAGCAGATCAATGTCTGCAATCAGGTCTTGTCAATCAATCAAATCAATGCCCGAAATCAAATCTTGTTTTCTCTAGACACGGAAGCAACAGCTTCCCATGGGTGAGGACACCCTCCACTGCTCTATGGAAAGACAAATTCAGGGTTTCATGGCACTCTACCGGAGACCAGAATTCTTCCATCAGCTCCTTCAGCCTCAACCAACAAATCCTAAACTGAGGCTGGGACTGCTCTTTCTGGACTGGGAGGAGGGCCTCTCCATAACTTTGCAGAGCGTCCAAAGCCAACCCAGGGCAGGTCACTGCTTGGAAGGCTCAAGTTTTAGTCAGTTGTGACCAGCTCTTACACAGAATGCAACCTTTTTCCTCTTTTTTGGTGTTGTTTTTGATGGGTTTTGTTTGTTTTTATCCCACTTCACCATCTTTACTTTGAAAATACAATTTTTTGTTGCTAAAGCACCAGAGAATGTGGCAAAGTAACCACACACACAGGGTGTGATGTGACAGCCCAGTGTCCGACCTTGGGAAGCCACAGGACACCAGTGACACTTCTGCTGTGGCTAAGGCCAGTTTTCTCTTGGATACCAAAGTCATGCAAGCACCCCACATGCAATTCCCCCCTGCTACCACCCACCCCTGCAGGAAAAACCTCCAAGGGCTGAGTTGCCCTTGGATTGTCCCCACTTAAAGTGCCTCTACCTGCGGACCACATGTTCAGACACACTGATGCTGCGGGACCGGAAGGCATCAACTGCAGAGGGTTCTTTCAGCTCTTTCACTGGAGGAGAGTTATTCAAGCCTTGCTTTGCATTTTTGGCTAGTCTTAAACTACTATGTGGAGAAGCACCAAGCCCCAAAAGAGGTCACAGGAAGGGAGGAAATCATTGTAGGGATGTAGGTTGAAAGGTCACAGTCACAGGGTCAATATTGGGGGATTCCGGAGGGTGATGGAAAATAAAACAAATGCCAAAAACAAGAAAAAGGGAAACAAAAAATATTAAAACACACAAACAAGCAGAGCTGAAAGCATTAAAAAGACAAACCACATTTTGAAAATAAGATTTAAATGTGCTACAAAACAAATGAAATTAGTACAAGCTAAAAGAAAAAAAACTGGTTGAAATGAGAGTTGGAATACTGAGCTGTTCACCAAAGGCACCTGAGGGCTCATTTGGCACAAACTTCTCAAAGCTGAGAAGTTTTGTGCAGTTCAACCACCTCTTGTGATGCCCCAACTCATCACCTCAGCACAACTAAACCCCTGAGGACTTCCACAGATCCTAAAATGCTTTACCTATACCAGGCACCAGCAGGTTTTTCTAAGAGGCACAGGAACACATCACCCATCTCACAGTCTCTGCCAGGCCTGGTCAAATCCCAGCTTTTATCCCAACCACAGCACCCCCAGAGCCTCTCAGAGGTGCCCCTCAAGGCACTGGGGACATTCAGCCCACCCACACAAGACTCTGCACAGCCAACAAACATCCCCTTGGCTGTTGCTGGCTCTGTGATGGCTCCTCTGCCAAACCAGCTGCCCAATTCCAGTGGCTCCAGGTAACCCCCTTGACTTTCAACTGGAACACAGAGGAAATTAGCGTTCACACTGTCAAGTGCCAACCACATGTGGGAGATGACAGCAATTAAGACTTAAGAGGCACTTTAATTAGTCACTGAGATGCTCGCCAGGCTCAGAACTAATTTGGACAGAACAGTCGGTCCAGGGCTTCCCATCCCCATGTGTAAAATACAGACACTGACTTAAACCTTCTGGCTCTTTCTAAACACATTTGCTACCCTCCTTTCAGTGAGTTATTACATCTCAGCCTGCCACCTGAAGGAAGTGGGATTTATTTGTCCGTCTCCCAAACTCTCACAAATCACTTTTGGCCACAACTGAGGATGTGCTGCAGAGAGCACAGGCTCATACTCAGAAATAATCCCCTACACCAACATCAGGACATCCAGAAACCCTGGGAACCGGTGGGATCATCATCTCTTGGAACACCCAGCACCTCAGCTAGGGCATGGAAATGCTCATACTTTGGGCTTAAAGGGTGAAAACCAAGCACAGAAGCTTCTCAAGCAAGGAAATACATCTGCTCCAAACCATTTCCTCTCTCCCCTGGCCAGAATCCAAGCTCAGCCAGTCCCAGAGGCAGTGGCCTCCTGCCACTCCAGTGCTTCAGGTCACTGCCTGAGTACAGCCCACACTCCTCAGCAGAGATTCCTGTGGAAAGTCATCCAGTAAAAGCCTTTAGATACAGTAGTATTCCAAGCTGGTAGAATTCAACAGGTTGTGGGGGGAAAAAAAAAAGAAAAAAAGATTAGTCAAAATTCTAATTGGAGAGATGAGCGTCAAAGGGCTTCTCTTGCAAGTTTCTGGATGGAAGAGGAGGAGATGGGAGGGATGAAACACAACACAGGGTTTACAGCTGCAGCATTAGGGCAGGGATGGTGTTTCTTCATTGCAAGACTCTCCTTGAGCCTTGCAGGTAAAGTAGAGGCACTTTCCCCAGGGTTCAGATGCTACTGTGTGCTCACTGCTCATTACACTGAAGCAAGCTAAGTGAACCAGTTTAGGCAATCCCTTAAGGTAAAAGGATGTTGGAGAAACCCTGAATGCCTTCCAGGGAATACACAAAAGGCTGCTTTGAAAGATTGCTGGCAAAATACACTCTAACTTCTACAGGCTTTGCTAAAACTGACACCATGGCTTCAAAATTAACAAACAAAAAGGGATCAGCACCTCCAGACAGACAGAAGGCAGCTGTGTGCCAGCCAGTGCACTGATCTGACAGGGAACACCACAGGAAAACACAGCACTGGCTCTCTGATTTATCCAGGTTACTGATCCCAACCAATTCTCTGGCAGTCATTTAAAAATCAGTTGTTAACAGATCAGTCGTGAAAGGAGTTCCCATAATCCATATGAACATGGGATTCTGTTCCTTCTGGTATTACCCTTCTCTGTTATTTCTGGTAACATTGTAGTGACACACATCAACCTGAAAGGACTGTTGATTTTCAAAAGTTAACATGAAAAAGCTCCACACCTCCCTGCAAAGGCTTCCTCACCCTGCCTCACCCTCCCACCAGCCTGTCAGCCTGGTTTGATCCCAGCTTCCTACCAACCTGTTTGCCTGGGCCCCATCCCCTCACCTAAAGTGGTTTACTTTCCTTGCTTACTGCACTGACACATTTTGGGTAACTTGACCCAGCCTCCTTCTAAGCCAGGGCAGGGTGTGAGCACAGCAGAGGGAACACAGGCCCTGCCGGGGTCCAGCAGGACTTACCTTTTGGGCCTCTCGTTGAGGCTCGTGCTGCGAGCCCTGAAGCTGTCCTTCTCAGGGGTGTCATCGAAGGAGAGGAGGACATTGGAGCGCAGGCCCTGCCGTGGGGACAAGGAGGGGACAGTGTCAATGGCCACAACACGCAGCTCAAAGTCCCCAAGACAATTCACAAGAGCTCACAGGCATTTTTATTTTTTTTGAAAACAGATGTTGACAAGAAAAGCATAACTTTTCTAGCTTCAAACAGAACCTTTAAAGTTCTCAGCTGGCTTTTTAAGTCCTCCCTTTTATCCTGTGCTGTTGGACTGGGTGGTGCCCATTACCTTGGTGATGTAGGGGACGAAGTCCTTTCGGAAGGGAAGGCGGCAGCGGATGAACCACATGGCAATCACGTGGTGGGCCAGGCAAACGATGTACTGGTTAAACCTGGAACAGCAGAAACATCTCCAGAGCTTAATGCTGGGAAACTGACCTGATCCTTTACCTACTTTAAGTATGAAGAAACAAAAAGAAAAAAAACCTCAAAAGTTCTATTCAGGAAAAGTAGGTATTTTGTCCAAGGTGACTATGTCATAGAATTGCAGCACAGACTTCTGGAATGGTTTGGGTTGGAAGGGTGAAAGATCATCCCATTCTACCCCACTGCCATGGGCAGGGACACCTTCCACTAGCACAGGTTGCTCCAAGCCCTGTCCAACCTGGCCTTGGACACTCCCAGGGATGGGGCAGCCACAGCTTCTCTGGGCAACCTGTGCCAGAGCCTGCCCACCCTCACAGGAGAGAAACGTCCCTTCTTCAGGAAAAGCCTGGAGACACCAGAGTGAGCAATCTCCTATAAAAACCCTTGAGCCAAGTAGTACAAGAAAGGCATCTCCATGCTGTTAATGTTAGAGAGGAGGAAGCAGCACATTTGCTGTGGCCTTACTTGGAGGGGTTTGTGTAGGGCAGGGAGATGGCAAACACACTCGCATACTGCTCTGCTGCAAAGTTCCTGTACAGGTGAGGCAACCTGGCCAGAGCTGGAACAAGAGAACCAACACAACTGAGGCCTAAACACAAACCAGTCAACATCATAATTCAGTTTAAATTGAATTTTTCTTCTTCTAAATAATCAGCTGAGTGAACATCCCAGTATAATGTCACGCAAGAAAGAGACAGCAGAATTGTGTTTCCCAGCACTATGGCTGCACTATACAGAGAATGTCTCCCTCTTCAGTGCAAGTGCTTTAAAAAGAAAACCAGTAACAAACAAGAGCTGATCAGACATTTGTATCTTGAGGATGGAGCAAGGGCATTACTGAAACCCTTACAATGCATTCCATATGACCAACACAATGAAAATACCCTTATTCAGTGCAAACAACACAACTATGGATGATGAAAAGTAGAAGAACATCACAACTTACTTGACAGGAATTCTAGGAGAGGGATTGCCATGTTGGCTGTAGCAGAAATGTGGGTTAGTTTGACTATTAGGACAGGGAGAGCTTTGATGATGATGTCGGGCATCTCCACACTGCAGACTGACAGTGCCACCACGCACTGGTTGGCACAGCGATAGATCAGCCCGTGCTCCAGGCAATACACGATCTCACGCTGCAAGAGGGGACAGAAACAAAGCCATGACATGGGGAAGGAGAAAATCCCTGCTGCACACCATCCCCTGACCCCAGGCAGCATTCCAGAATGGCCTGCAAGGCCTGTCTGACACACCTGGATTCCACACAGAGCCCTAAGCAGTGCTGTGTATGTTCTAGGCCCAAATCTTAGCATGGGACTTTAATCATGTAGGTATTTTAGGCATTAAATTAAGGTCTTGCTGCAGAGGGTAGTCACTCAGTGACCTGTGAGGGGGGAGAGGCGAGCAGAGAATCCACCTGACCAGGCAGCTAATCCTGCGTGGAGTTAGCAAAGTACTTTTTCCTCCCTGATCCCACCCCAAACTGAGCAGATGCAGCTCTTCCTAACAGCAAAGGGCAGTGTTACCTTGCACTGAACTCTCCTAATCAGCTCCTATAGAAAATGCTTTACAGGCTCAGGCCCCAACCCCACTACAGCCTCCTCCTTCCCCCATACCTGCTTAGCTTTGTCCAGGTAATTATGGTAAGATATTAATGCTGTCAGCACTGGGACCACAGCCAGGTGCAAATCGGTGCGGGAAAAGCCTTCGGGGGTTCCATGGAGCCGGTCCGTGGTCTTCTTGTCTGTGAGCTGGTACATCACAGCATGTCAGGACACCCCACACTAAGAACAACCCCCAAAAGGCAGCAGGCAGGCACTGCCACAGCTCCCTTTTCACCTCTGTGTGTGTGTGTATATATATATATATATATGCACACACACATAAAGAACACTCATTATTACCTGCTCTGTACCTACAACAACCCTCACAAAAAGAGAAGGTGAGTGAGGATTGACAACCAACCTGTTGATCTTTAAAATATCCAAGTGAAGACAAAAAACCACTAAAAACAACCCCAACCACCTCCCAAGCAAAGCAAGGACCTGGTGACTGTGCACCAGTGGTATTACCATGTAGCTCAGTGCCGAGGCCAGGAGGTCAATGTTACAAGGAGAGGTTAAAAATAGCACTTTATAGCGGAGGGACTCAGGTAATTTATTGAGAACCAACTTCAACACCTTCCAGTCTGTCTCCTGCAAAGAAAGAAAACGTTAAGGTTGAAATTTTTGTGTGATTTCTGTTCAGTTTGGAAGTAAGATCAATCTAATTCCAGACAACGAGCCATTTCCAAGGCAGACATAGGTCTTGTCATGGCAGTGCCGGAAAAAGAAACAGCATTGAGCTGTCACAACTTTCTCCCTGTCTGTCACCCAGCTCGAGGTGTAACATTGGCATCACAAACTGGAAGAGAAATTGTATCCAGATCTGGCAGAGCTCAACTAGGCAGAGCCAGAATTCTCTTAAGGAGCAGCACAAATTAAC
Organism: Grallaria varia; assembly: GCA_013396735.1. Lineage (NCBI taxonomy): Eukaryota > Metazoa > Chordata > Aves > Passeriformes > Formicariidae > Grallaria > Grallaria varia. Next base: position 702,812 of record VWZG01000209.1, read on the forward strand.
TTCCAGAGCCAGCCAAACTCTCACACAGAACTGTGTCCAATATCACACTCAGCAACAATTGACATTTAGAGCTTATTAGACACTGAAACATTTATCAATTCTCAAAACACCTCAAAAACTTCCGGTAGGACAGAAGTTTCAAATGTCCTTCAGAAAGAGAATGACCTGTCTAATCTTGTTTAACAAGCACATTTTTTTGCCTTTGTCTGCTCTGAAGCAGTGAAATGAAGGATTTGCTTATTTTCTGAAGAGCTGAACTACTGCTCCCACTGGTGGTTGTGAAGCTGCACAATTACACCCAGACTCTGGCCAAAAAGGAGCAGAAACTGCTTTTCAGACCTTATTTAGATATTTTGGGGTACAATTCCCCAGCCAGCTGGTTCAAGTGGACACAAAGATGACAAGGGTGGACATACCTGCTTCAAACACTGCAGGAGGACACCGAAGACCATCGAGTATGGAAGATGCCCAACTCGGATGGTGGCATTTTGGGAAGGCACACTGGGGCTGCCTGAAGGTGGAGAGAGCGTGCCAGGGGGCTTCTTGTCAGCAGCCCTCTTCTCTGCCTCTCTACAACACAGAAAGGGAGAAAAATACATGTAATGTAACATAAAGTAAAATTAAGCTCAGAACAGCCTATTCATGTAACCTACAGTGCTGCCCTACTTGGTAGTCAGTTTAAAGACCAAACAGCAATATAAATTGCATTTTCAATTTAGAAAACCCACAGGATTGCCAAGTCAGGTGAAGGATTTTTTTATACAGTCCTGTAGCAAATTTAGAAAGGAGGGGTTTTAAATAAATAAGTAAATTAAGACATGTTCAAGGCCAGGTTGGACACAGCTTGGAGAAACCTAGTCTAGTGGAAGGTGTCCCTGCCCATGGCAGGGGGGTAGGAAAGAGATGAACCTTAAAATCCTTTCCAACCCAAACCCTTCTGGGATTCTTTTGCTTAACACAAGGAGAAACCTACACGAAATTGCACAGGCAGTAAGGGCTGAACCTCACTGCTCCATCCTTGTTGGAAAGACCAAGGCGGTGGAGGGAGTCGGCCCGGAGCATCAGCAGGAAATCAAATACCTGTAAGAGGGAAGACACTGGAATCACTCACACCTCAAGCCAGGGGAACACTCTCCCACCCCTGCACACAGAATTTTTACAAGAACACAGGGACTTTTAAGAGACACCATGGCTAGTTCTGCAGGAGGCACTACTCCTGGTGTTACAATACATTTACATACTCCAATGAGCCAAGAAACATTTAATTCTACTTCTGGCAAGGTCTGCAACACACATTCCCCACCTGCCAGCCAAGAATTCCCCAGACAGCACACAGCTGTGGACCTGAGAGCACAAGGAACTGCTCCTACCTGCAACCTGATGCTGCTGGCAACAGGAAGGCTGTAGGAATAGATGTAGTGGCGCTGGACGTGCTGGATCAGCATCTCGTACACCCGCGTGGCGTGGCTGGAGGGCAAACTGTACAGCTTGGTCTGAGAGGGGCAGAAACACACAGCAAAAGGCAGAATGACACTTGTTATCTGGTCAGAAATGTGGGTCTGCACTGAGAATTCCAAGAGAAACACAGCAAAGACTTGATCCTGAATGCAAGATGAACAGATGGCTCTGGAAAGAACCTCTGCAGACTCCAGAGTGACTCCATCTGCTCGAGAGGGGCAGTGCCAGGAACAACCTGCTCTTCACAACTGCTCAACCACAGCTCAGGATGCACCAACCGAACACAATTAATCTATTCAAGGTTATGAACTCCTCCTTACTGCTAATTTATGGACACATCTGCCCTCCACATGAAAATGTGCTCATATTCCTTGTACAGTGGAAATTAAGAAAGTAAAACATTTAGTGCCCAAAAGTAAAAGGAATGACCAAAACAATAGTTAAAACATTATATAGTTAAAAAAAAAAATAATCAGAATATTTAACAGTGGAGGAACAGCTCTCTAAAAAGCCAAGTCCAGCAGAAGACTATTATGCAAAATATGTGTTCAATGCTCTGGAGCACTTACCTGAAGAATTATTAGGAGCCCAAGAACTGCTGTCTTGACATCCTCCAGAGAAGCTGAATACGACAGCAAGTCCCTCTCTTCCAGTTCAGAAGGAGAGGAGAGAGAATGTGCAGCCACCTTTTAAATGGAAAAGTAAGACATGGTTTAAATCTGCAAGGCTCCTTTCCTTTACTTCCATCCTGGAAGGTGAGCAAAGCCCACAGCCTGCTGGCAATGCCACAAGCCCTGCAGGGAGCTCACCTTCTCTATGATATCCAGCAGGCTGTTAAAGTGATGAGTGTTGCAGCCCTCAGCCAGGTCCACCAGCAGCTGAGTGGCCAGTTTGCGGACCTGGTGGTCTTTATCCTCTGGAATGTGAGCCAGCTGAGAGATCACCACCAGGTTTATCAGCTCCTCCTGCAAGAGGACAGGCCTTCATAAGCCCTGGCTTATTGCTGTCAGCTGTGTGTGCAAGATCTCAAGCCCAGTTTTGTGCATTCCACACTGGCAGGGAGGACCTGGGGCACACCTGCAAATGTGCCTCACCAAAGCCACCCACCCACCTGGAACCTCCTGTGATCATCTGAAACTGAAAAACACACACCTCATAGAACTCCCTGTTAATACTCAGCACAAAGGACAGGACATCCAGCACTTTGATTCGAACAGCACTTCGACTCTCGTTCCTAAAATGGGAAGAGCAAGTTCAAAATGAATAAAACAAAGTTCTTGATATTCAGGGAAAGGGGAAAAGGAAAGTAAACCTAAAGCAGAACAAGAAACTTCAGAGTTGGAACAATAACTGTGAGAGATCAGCTGAACCTTCAGACAATGACTTTATATACGAAATCAGATTCAAGAACTATTGGAAATTCAGATCCCAGTTCAGCTTTTACTACTTCTGGAGACCTGTAATTGCAGTTTTCCCATTTGCAATCCAAACCAGGAAGAAGAACAAGTGCTCTGGTGAGCAAATTTAAACCCAAACACATGGCACTGAGGAAGAACTGCTCCTTGGCAGCATTTCACAGAGGAAACACAGGTTTGTTACTGCTGCATGTTGATGTTTCAGAGCACCAATTCAAAAGCAGCTAACTGGAATACTGGATAACCATATGCAATCTTGACGCTTAACAGGAAAATCTTGTTCAGTCTCAAAACTACAAAGTGCTGTGGAGTGGAACACAACTGCTTAAGCTAATTGGAATAGTATCCAATGGAAATAAAGAAAAGCGGAAAAAAACCCACCATAAATAAGTCAGTGGAAAGCTTTTACCCTGTTAAATAAATCCTTTCATGTACTGTGCCCTGGGACTACCACACTTCTAAGCTGTCATTTACTAACTTAGAACTTCAGAATGTTAGAACTTCAGAAAACAAAATTACCTAACATGAAAAGGTGGCAAAACACACTTCGAAGTGCTTCTTAAATCTAAGAAGTTCACAAAGTTATGATTTCCTACCTGAAGAATCTCTCCATTAACAGCTGCAGGTTGTGAATCCAGCCATCTTTGGCAGGATGGATGGACTGAGCTCTGTATGTTATCAGGTTTAATACAGAAGATTCCTTTCATGGAAAGATCAAGAATTATTCTTTTAGCGTATAAGCAAACACAATACATGCATTCTCCCAGGCCCATCCTGAGAATAAGACTCATGGAAATCCTTGCTGGGATTTTCTGACCATTTGCTATTTTACAACTCCCAGCTTTCAGCTGTAACAGAATAGATTCACCTGGCAACAAAGGAGAACATTAATAGAGCCTTACTGGTCTCTGATCAGCACATTTTTCCACCAGCTCAAAAAACCTCTCTTCAGAACCATGAAAATCATTCTGGTCACAGAGTTCTTCCACTGTAGTCAAAAGATCATGTACAATGGACTTAAGCTCTTGGCTCTCCAGAATCTGAAACAGAGATAAAACCATTCCTAAAAGAGTTCTGCCTTACCAGGAAGTGCTCATTTTAAATACAAACAGAGAACTCGGTTGAGAAGCAGAGCAGTGAGAACTGGGCTAAAGCTTCCTCAGCCTCAGAGTTCACCGGAGTGTCCAAACAGGAGATGAACTTGTAAAAACCTTCTGGCAAAGCCTTTGGAAGGAGCCCCCCAAGCCAGGCTCACCACCCACCTGCAGCTGCTGCAGCAGTCGCTCCATGATGTCCAGGAGGATATCCCAGGTCACGGCCTGCAGCTCCTTCCCATATTTCTTTATCAGGCGTGTAATGGACAGAACTATCTCGTAAGACACAACTGCATTGGGACACGTCATGGCCTGCAACACAAAGCATTTCAGCCACTGAACAGTTGGAAAGCAGTGCTCAGAAACCCTCTTAATGCAAATGAAACACGCCTGATTAATTAGGAAATTAGCCTGGAGGCCTCAGATAAATATATTCAAGTCTCTGCACACAAAGGACACAGCAAAGAACCATTTTCTCAAGAGGAATTCTGCACTCCTGCATCCAGCTGTAGCTCAGCTGCCACACACAGCCCCATCCTACAGGCACACACAGGAGTTCAAGCCAGTAACTCCTGCCTGAGGCACTTGGATGAGGAAGTTTTGAGAGCTTTGAGGCTGCTCCTGAAGACACCATCCCTCACTTTTTGTACCACACACTGGCAAGAGTGAAAGTTGTTGCTTTGTTTTTATTTTTTTAAGCTAAAGCACCCATAATGTAGATACAAGCCAAAAAGAATTCAGACTTTGTTTTTCTGGCCAAGAATGATATTCCAGGGGGAGGTCTCAGCTTCAGACTAAAACCCTCTTGTTTTACCCCACACCCAATTTCTCCTTCTCATCCTTCAGGCCTACAAAGATCTCTGGTGTTGGGGACCCAATTTTCGTTCTAAATTTGTTCAACTGATTGAAAAGTCCCCCCAGCAGCCCATCCTACCTTGAGGAAGGAAGGCAGCACTGAAGTTGGGGAGTTCTTGAGGGAACTGAGGCGATGAGCACCCCACAGAGCCATCCCCACAAAGAACACAGCCCCTCTCAGCAGCGCTGCGTCTGCCATGTAGGCTCTAAGGACACAGGGAAGGGAAGTTTCAGACCATACTACAATTATTTTAGCACACCAAGTCAACAGGAATATACACTGCCCCAACAGGAATTCCCAGCTGTTACACATCAGAGCCTCACACAGCAATTGACAAGCATGAAAAGCACAAAATCATCCACCAGATGTTTAACCAGAGAAATACTAAATTCAGAAATGCCCAAAAATGAGCACTTCAGCAGCACAACTAGGAAGGGAATTATTTTCTAAGCACCAGAACCTCCAGCTTCTTCTCCTGAGGTCAGAGACTCCCCATCTATCTCAGCAAGACCTCTACTGAATTCCTGGGATCTGTGAGATAGTCCTTTACCTGTCTTCCATGATCCTGCACATGTTGTAGATGGCACTGTGTCCCAAATGAGTTCCCAAAAGGTTGCGCATGAGCTGCAGATTCAAAGAGAACACTTTCAGTATCCAATTGTTAAAACACTCAGTAGCCTAAATACGTAATTAGCTGGCCAGTCGTGCTGTGTACGGTAAATAAATGTGTCCAGCCTTCCCCATGCCACGACAGAAGCCTGTCACATCAGCTGAAAGCAGCCCATGGACACGGCAGGACTGACACTAGCAACGTGCTGATCCATTAATTCTTAAGCAATTTTTAATTTCCTCTTAAAACCAAACTGAAATTGATGGCAGATGTGCACAGGCACATCTGACACTTCATCTGTGAGGCCAAAACAGTGAATCCATTAAAAAGCAAACCAAGCAGGAAGCTCTGACCTTCCAGCAGGGCTCACAGAGCTCCTTCACGTTGATGGTACGGCACAGAGTGATGATAAACACGGGCAGGTTCTCTGATGGCAGACAGTTATAGCAAACAACTGCATCAAGGACTTGCAAGGAAATCTTTGGGAAAGGAAGAGACAAAACGGTTTTACATTTCTCTCCCAGTAAAGCAGGTCAATTGCTCATTGGCAGACCCACAAAATCATCTGGAAGTCAAAAGGGATGAAGGGATTTTGGGGGTTTTTTTCTTTGTAAAGAGCATTGTTGAAAAATTGATTCACTTATCAAATTGATCAATGCTCTGTTTGGTTTAGAATAAAATTATTATTGGTGTATGAGAACCAATGGCTTATAAACAGCATAATGTTGTATCAGCTCTCTTGAAAGATGGGAATAAACCAAGAGTCTGATGGTCTGATTTTGCTTGCAGAAGTTTAAAAGAATTTCAAAGAATTCTGAAGTACAAAAAGAGACACAAATCACTGACCTCTATGTCCACAGATGATGAAGTCTGAATGCACAAGAGGCAGATCTTGCTGTTAGGAAAGAACACAATTTTAATTGTTTGCTTCATATGATTTTAGGCAAATTACAAAGAGCCAAAGCAGACAGGTTAATTGCCATGTTATTTAACTCATCATTCCCCTTCCTGTGGCAATGTTGGTAACACTCTCAGAGACACTGAGCACTACAACCTCTTTATAAAGTAGAACTTAAATGCAACTCAGCAGGTCTATACTAATGCAACAGCACAGGCCCTTTGTGAGACTAAGCAATGCAACCAGATTTGCCCCATGAAATGGGAAAAGCACACTGACTTCAGCCAAAACAGATGTGGACACTGGAAGAACTGGAAACCAAACACTTGTCAGAAATGTCAGGTATGACCTGGAATTAAACAAATCCAGACTGGATAAAAAAAAATTCTGTGTATTGATCTGCATCTTTCTCCCACAATTTACCAAGAATAAGGATATAGGAGTTAAAAAAACAACTTACTGCACCATGTCAGCCACATAGTCTTCCAGATAGCAGCTATTGAATTTCACCAGGTTCACTAAAACCAGGAGGAACTCAGAAGTCAAACCAACATCCATCCACTGTAGTACAAAATCAGCTGAAAATGGAAAAGAAGCCTGTTACAATACGGCTTCTACCTTTTTGTCTCATCACTGGATGTCTGTCCCTTGACTTCTTCCCACCAAATTGAAGGGGGGACACAATACTCACCCAGCTCTTCCTCCAAGTAGGTGATGTACCGTCCATTCTCTGTCAGGGCCTTGAACACTTCAAGCCGTTCGTGCAAGTCTTCATTGGAGGGATAGTCCTTAATAACCTTAAAAAAATGGGCTCTGAGGATCCCTAATCTCTCACCCTTTAAAAAAAAAAGGGGAGGGGGTTAAAGCCTGGAAATTATCAAGGCTTACATCAGCAATTTTCACGCTTGAATTTTTTTTTTTAATTGAATCGATGCCTACTCTTTTCATATGCATCCATCCCTACTTTTTCAGAACACTGAAAACTACAATCTGGGCTAATCCAGCCTCACATTTGTGCAGCACGTTGTGAAATCTAAAGAATTCATAGTGCTGAACTTGGCCAGGCTAGGAAAGTGTCTCACCCAGAACCCCTTGGATACCTGACATGCTGAAACATCAACACCAGCTGCAGACTGGGACTAGGAGCTTTGAGCAAAGACCATGTAAAATTTGCTGAATTGTGCTAAACTCATTTCCTCTTTTTCAAGAACAAAAAGCTTTCTATGAGTTTGCATGAAAAGTTTTGCTATGAGGTCAAACCAAGACTTCAATTAAAACACTTCCTCTTCCCATTTACAAAGCACAACCAAAATAAGAAATAGGACAATTTGTAGAAAAGAGCCACCCAGTATTTTTTGCATTCCTGCTCAGCACAACCCCCAGTTTCTGTCAGTGTTTCTCCCACAGCTGGGTTGTTTTCACCTGTCCTTGAACGATGGACTTCAGCAGGTGAAGCACGGCGTGCCTGGCCTCGGCCGGGCGCTCCGGCTGCAGCATGTCAGCCACCACCTTCCAGATGGCCTCCACGGCGTGCTGCAAACACAGGACACAGCAGGAGAGCTCAGCTCTGCCTGGCATCTCCAGCCAGTAGGGCAGTCATTAATTATGGCAACTGACGAATCCAGGGATGAACCCCATGAGACACCAAATCCCGTCCTGCATGACAAGTTGCACCCCCAGAACTGAAGTTCCTCATTCATACACCCCCTTAACATGAAGATTTGTGCAGAACCTTCACTCAGCAAGGATGAGTTCAAAACCAATTTGAGGCTGCTCACTAACAAGCCAGAAGGAGATAGAAAACCCCTCTTAACATCAACCCCATGAACTGTCCTGAATGTTCACAGCATTCTCCTTCCAGTCAGTCCAGGAAGCCCATCAGCTCCGTCCTCTGCTCCAGAGCTGGTAGGTTGGACAAGACCAATTTCCTTTTAAACTTTGGCAGCACAAAGCAGCCTCTGGGATTATCCAGTCTAAACTACAGCAGCCTCGTGTGATAGTTTAAAAGCTCCTGCTTAAACTTCCATCCCTCCAGTACTCACTGTACATTTTGGAACTTACCTCTTCAATTTTTTTGGTTTTTGCCACTTCACAAATCTGACCAATTGCTCGTATCCTGTTACTCAATCCACACTCTATGCTCAGTTCCTGGAAAGAAACAGAGAAATAAGATGACAGTGTATCTCACTAGGAACACTTACCCATTTCTCCAAGGCAAGAAGGAATTCTGGTCTCCTTCCTTTTCTGTGTTTTCCTCCTTGCCTGCCAACTGTTCTACTTACAGACTTGCTGTACCAATTACTGGAATATATTATTTTATTTTATTTTTACAGAACTGTAAGACTTTTATAAAACAGAAACAGTTCCCAGCTTATGCAAACTGCCACCACAGAAACTTCATCAAGCTCAGAGCATAAAGAACAGGGGAACAGGGAAACATTCTATAATCCAACGTAAGACAGCACCATTCTATCAAGCATCTCCAAAGTATTCAAACACTCAATAACTAAAATGCTGGAGCAGCAAAGTAAGTGCCTTTTACATCCATTTCACTAGAGAACGAGTAGAGCAATCAGGAGAGGGAATGATCCAGGAAGGACTGAATGCCAAAAGAGCAAGGCTTAGGTGCAAGTCCTCCTGATCCCTCAGCTCAGGTGACCCAGGCACCCTCCCCACCTTTACTCGCTCACTTCTCACACCTTGAGTATTTCTGCAGTGATGACAAACTCTGTCTGCTTGCCCTCCGACGACTTGGAACTTCCCCGGGATGTTCCCAGCCCCAGGAGGTTCCTGAATTTCTCCTTCAGGCCGGAATCCTTGCTCTGAGGCTTTGCCATTGCTGCCAAGCACTGAGGCCCTGCAAACACAGCACGGGGTTCTGGTAAGGAAGGCCCAAGGGGAATGTTCAAGCAAGAAAATGCCAATAACAGCATCACACTGTGGCTTTCCCAAACAGCTCTGGTGTCTGAAGCCTTTTCAAACTTGGGAAAAGCCCAACACTGAGAAAACAGGGAGGAGCCTGTGCTGCTCCTGCCTTCAGCATCTGCACCCTGCAGCTCCCTGGGGATTGTGGAGCCCTGGAGGCCCATCTGTGGGAGCTCTGAATGCCCAGCCCCACCACACAGCCTGATTCTTGAAGTACAACCACACACACACACTTTTTGGAGGGCATAAGCTGGATACTTGTTCCCAGCCCAAAGTGGCCAAGCGCACAGAGCTGCACAGCACATGTGGAAGCAGCAGATGTGAGGAAGGACTTCAAACCTGAGGGCTGGAACCTCCAAGAGCTGCCATGGCAGGAGGAAGAGGGGGGCGAGAACAAGCACAGCCATCACAGTGACATCCTCCAGAAACTGCCTCCCCCCAGCCCAACCTGAGCCCCTCGGGGACCCCAGAACCCTGCTGGGAGCAGGACCCTTGCCCCTGGCACAGCCCCAGCCCCTGGCCCAGCAGTCACTGGTGCTCCCAGGATGCACCAACAGAGCCTGATCCAGCATTGCAGGAGGCATGACATGGACCTCTGCCCAGCATGAGCAGGGGACAAAACACTGCCCCCAGCCCAGTGTCACCAGGGGACAAAACACAGCCCCCAGCCCAGTGTCACCAGGGGACAAAACACAGCCCCCAGCCCAATGTCATCAGGGGACAAAACACAGCCCCCAACCCAGTGTCACCAGGGGACACACTGGTGACCCCAGCCTGAAATCACCAGGGACACACCCCTGTCAGGAGGGGACACTGCAGCCCCCAGCCCACCCTCCCAAGGGACACACGACATTCCCCAGTCCACTGTCACACAGAGCCCCAGCCCCTGGCCTGGGGGTCCCCCACAGCCCCCGGCCCTGCCCTGAGGGTCCCCCACAGCCCCCAGCTCTAGGGTCCCCCACAGCCCCCGGCCCTGCCCTGAGGGTCCCCCACAGCCTCCAGCCCCGGCCTGAGGGTCCCCCACAGCCCC
>VWZG01000209.1:714866-756985 GCA_013396735.1 Grallaria varia
CGGAGGCTGATTGTGGTACCGGAGGGGGATCGGGGTATCGGAGGGGGATCGGGGTACCGGAGGGGGATTGAGGTACCGGAGGGGGATCGGGGTACCGGAGGATGATCGGGGTACCGGAGGGGGATCGGGGCCGTGCGGCCTGTACCGGGCCCGGGCCCGGGGCTGCACCGGGCCAGTGAGGGCCCGGCTGGGCACAGGGCTGGCTGTCCTGGTGACATCCCTCTCGGAGCCCGCCGTGTGGCAGTGCCCGGGGGCTGGGCCTGGGGATGCGCCTTCAGCATCCTCACCTGTGGCTGTGTCCCCATAGCGGGCCACGTGACCCCGCTGCTGTCACCTGCTGGCACCTGTCCCCCAGGTCCTTGCAGCCCTCCCGTGCTGGCCCTGGGCAGGCCTGGGGGTGTTGCTGGGCTGGGGCTCTGGGGACGGCGAGTCCAGCCCTGCTGAGGGTCCTCGGGGTGGTCGCTGCCACGGGGGGTCTGTGGGACACAAAGGAGCCTTTCCCCGAGCCTGGAATGTCTCTGCCGTGCCCTGCAGCGAGCCACGTCCGTGGCACCGCCGGCATCCCGAGGCGCAGCAGGAGGAGGAAGAGCCTTGCCATCGCCTACGAGCCCGGGCAGGGCGACGGGGGGGAGCCCCAGGGACCCCGCTGGGAGCCCAGGGACTGGCAGGAGCAGCTGCAGCGCATCCGGGAGATGAGGAGGAACAGAGATGCTCCCGTGGATGAGATGGGAGTGGACAAGTGCTATGACAGAAGTGCACCTCCACAGGTAACAGCACCTCCACGGGACACAGCAATTCCACAGGGCACAGCAATTCCATAGGGCACAGCAATTCCACAGGGCACAGCACCTCCACGGGACACAGCAATTCCACAGGGCACAGCAATTCCACAGGGCACAGCACCTCCACAGGGCACAGCACCTCCACGGGGCACAGCACCTCTATGGGGTACAGCAATTCCACAGGGCACAGCAATTCCACAGGGCACAGCGTCCTGCTGCCTGCTCCATCAGGCACAGCAAGACACGACCCCTGCCTCCCTCATCCTTATGTTGCCCCTGGATCTGTCCCACTTGGGATGTTTCCAGAACAGAAAAATAAACACGAGGTGGATCAGGACTCTGGGCTGGGGTTGGTCCCACAGGAGGTCATGGATGTGAGGGGCAGTGCTGTCTGCTGGGAGGGGCTGGCAAAGCATGAAGCCATGTCCCTTTTTGCCTTAGAAACTTCTGTAGGACTCTAAGGAAACTATCCAAGAAGATGGCTCTGGGATACAGAGGAAAAATAGTATGGAAAAAAGGCAAAGGGAGCTGAGAAACAACTTTCCAGGCTGCTTTTATGCTCCTGAGAGCAGGACGTGAGCTTAGGGTGGCCTCCTCCCCTTTCAGGATCTACTTTTAAGGGATACTGGTTGGAAGGAAGGGCCATGCTGGGATGGCTCCATGCTTCCCAAGCCTGGGAACAATCAAAGGCCACAGAGGTCACCTCCCTCCGAGAGGACCTTTGGCATCAGTGCAAAAAACGAAGGCATGGTGGCACTTGGGGCTGCAGGGCTGTGCTCCAAGCTTGGCACTGGAGTGGGAATGTGGGCATCAGCCCTGGGCAGGCTCGGAGGAGCAGTGGGAGTCCCTGGAGTGGGAATGGGATCAGGGCAGGCTCAGAGGAGCAGTGGGACCTGCTGGGCTCTGAGGGAGGGGTCTGGAAGACACAGCCGCACAGCCTCGGCGCATGGAATGCTGTCCTTGCTGCTGGCATCGTGCCGTGGGCTTGGATCCCCGAGGAGCTCTGACCCCGGATCCGGACAGTGTCACACACTCTGCAGCCATGTGGGCTGGCAGCTGTGGGGCCAGGGGAACCACAGTGCACCACATGGAAATAACTCCCCTTCCCTAGGGAAGCGGGATGTTGCTTCCAAGAAAAAGTGGATGTTGTAACCCTCTGCTCCTCACACCATTTCCTTGTACTCAGAGATTATCCTATTCCCATGCAGTCTGGGATTTTTCCTGGAGCACCTGTGGTTTTGTAAACTTTGTAAGAGAGCTGGAGGAAGGATTGTGTCCCACGTTACCCTGAGTCAGTCCAAGTTAGTTGCATCATCCTCCTCGTTCTGATGGGGACAGAATCACATCTGGAGAAAAATAATTGGGAAATGGGAGGTAAATGGCCTGGCTAAACCCTGCAGGGCAGCATCAGAAGAGCTTTTGAGTTTGTCCTTCATCTCCCAGTGTCTGTCATCCAAGATTTTCGGATTGGGTTCCATAAGGAGCTCACTGGAGCCACATACCCAGTTCCTGCTGAAACCTAGTAGGAAAGGGGTGGGAATCACAAAAGCTGCTTGGAGCAGAAGTTGCGTAAAAAGTCATTGGGCGTTTGTAGTGGTGGATCCTGTGGGGTCTCCTGAGAATCCCGTCCTCAGGAAAAGCTTTGTCTGGCCCTTTGTGGTTCAGTACTTTGGATGTGAGGTCCCAGGAGACAGAGCTGCTCCCTGCCCTTGCACAGGTCCTGACAGCTTAGACGGAAGGTGTTCCTTTTCTCCCTTTATTGTATGATGGAAAGAAAAGGTTATGGATTATTCCTGTTGCAGCCTTCCAGTCTCTTTTAGGCGGATACAAACGAACTAGAGTGGGAACATATCCTGCACTGGACTGCAGACGGTGCTGGATGGGGGACCCGGGCTCTGGAGGTGGCTCTGGAGGTCTCAGGGGGTCTCACAGCCTCCTTTCCCCCAGGTGATGCGCTACCAAGTGCTGCTGTCGCTGATGTTGTCCAGCCAGACCAAGGACCAGGTGACATCGGCGGCGATGCTGCGCCTGCGCCAGCGCGGCCTCACCGTCGACAGCGTCCTGCAGATGGACGATGCCACGCTGGGGCAGATCATCTATCCCGTGGGGTTCTGGAGGGTGAGTGCAGGATCGTGGCGTGCACACAGAGGGACCCCCTGCGCCGTGACACAGCCCGTGTGCCCTTCCCCAGGGGGATCTCTCCCCTGGAGCCAGGCTGAAGGCTGGATTTTACACTGATTTTGGCACTTTGTATTCCCAGCATGGCAGGATGGCTCCAGGCTGCAGGGCCTGGAGTGTACAGGGAGCTTGGAGCTCCCAGCTCTCAGCATTTTAATTCCACGGAGACATCAAGGGTCTGTCTCCCCTCCACAACTCCTGTGTGTGGCCTCATCTGTAACACACGCTCAGGAATGCTTTGTTTTCCTGTCTCTTTGCCCTGTATTGGAGGGCAGCTTGGATTTGTGCCTTTTCCCTTGCTTTTCCAGAACAAGGTGAAGTACATAAAGCAGACAACAGCCATCCTGAAGCAGAAATACGGAGGTGATATCCCGAGCACTGTGGAGGAGCTGGTGCAGCTGCCAGGGGTTGGGCCCAAAATGGCCCACTTGGCCATGAACATTGCCTGGGACAGCGTGTCTGGAATAGGTAGGTTGGCCTGTGCTTCCCATTCCTCTCCTAAATCCTGCCTGATCCATTCCCTGGGCAGAATGGAAGCATTGCAGCCTCTGCCCCAGGGCCCTGGTAGCATCCCTTCAGTTCATCTGCAGAGCATGTGGGTGGGTGAACTATGTGACCCTTGACCACTCACTCAATGAGATCCAGATACTGCTTTCCCCCAGATTTGATGGCAGAAATCCTCAAGTGCAGTCTCTCCCCTCAGATACTGGTTAAGCATTGCCTACTTCAGTGGGCATCCAAAATTATGTGCTATAGAGGAATGTTTTGAAATCTATTTGCTGTCAAGTGAAAGAGATGTGGGGGTAATTTTGTGATTTGTGGATATTGTAGGACAGTCTTAGGTTATTTTTTTCCCAGCGTTGCTTCTGTTGAAACAAATCTCATTTGGGATTTGTGTTTGAGAGGGCAGAAATGGGGCTTTGTTTGAAATTGGTAATTCATGATGGGTCATAGAAAGAAGTGGCCTGAGGCAATCTGTAGCTACAGAATTTCTGCTCTGAGTTCCTGGGTAACAGGTGAGCACAGGTACACCTGTTTATTAATACCAGAATCCCAGAATAGCTGGGGTTGGAAGGGACCTCTGTAGATCATCCAATCCAACCCCTTGCCCAGGCAGGGTCACCTGGAGCAGGGACATGTCCATGTGGGGTTGGGATGTCTCCATATAGAGAGACTCCCCAGCCTCCCTGGGCAGCTGTTCCAGAGCTCTGCCACCCTCCATGGAAAGAAATTCTTCCTCACCTTGAGATGGAACTCATCATGTTTTAGTTTATGGCCATCACTCCTTGTCCTGTCGCTGGGCACCACTGAGCAGAGCCTGGCACATTCTCTGACACCCCCTGGGATGTCTGTATGGACTGATGAGATCCCCCTCAGCCTTCTCCTCTCCAGACCAACCAGGCCCAGCTCCCACAGTCTCTGCTCAGCACAGAGATGCTCCAGACTTACCCTGTTTGTTGAGCAGTGAGTGCAGGAGGTGCAGAGCTGTGCCCAGGGAGCTGTTGGCACATGGGCTGGACCATCACCTGGGGCCCCTGGGGACAGATTAATATACCAAACAGATTTGCTGTTTAATGGAAGAGGCCTGGGAAGGCCAGCAGTGTGTCACCCAATGAGTGAGTGCTGGAGGCCGGCGTGGGCAGAGCTGGATCGTGCAGCCCCACCGGGGACCATCAGCTGGACAAACCATGGCCCTTGCACTACATTTGACAGTCCTTAGGGTCTGTCGTTCTCCCTGCTGTGGGGGAGGGAAGTCCAGAGGCAGCCAGAGCAGCCAAGTGTTTTCCAAATAATTGTGTGCTCAGTTTTGACTTAGGAGGCAAGGCTTAGCCTTCCTGTTTACAGCAATTTCCAGAGTTTTGCCCCATTAGCCCTAGAGACAGGTTTATCACTGCTGATCTAACAATAATACACTTTGCATTCAGAGCTTTTTAGCTCAAAGCACTTTATAAACACTCCTTTAAACCTCCCAAACCCTCCTGTGCTGGTGGGTATGATGAAATGTGTTTTCCATCTGGGTAAACGAAGGGGCAGACACTGCAATTTGCGTAACATCAGCTGATACACTGGGAGGATGAGGATGCAGGGAGGAAGAGAATGGGGGACAGGCTGCCCTGTGCCCGCTCCACTGGAGCAGGGGAACCTCTGGAGTGAGACTGGCTCAGATTGTGTGAGCCCAGGCAGGAATATCCACCCAAATATTTTTGGCTCTGGGCCCGGGAGGAAAACGGCACGTTTGTTCTTTGAGTGAGCCTCCCCTCCCCTGCCCTGCCATCCCCTCCCCTCCTGCTGCCTGCAGGGGAAGCCTTGCAGGTCCCTGGGCCTGGGGGGCTGTGCCAGGCTGTGCTCTCTCCATTAGGTGTGTGTGCCCCCCCTAAACTCTGGGCTCTCCCTTCCCAGCTGTGGACACCCACGTGCACAGGATCGCCAACCGGCTCAAGTGGGTGAAGAAGGAGACCAAGTACCCCGAGGAGACTCGGGTAGGGCTGGAGGACTGGCTGCCCAGGTGAGGCTGGGGGGGCCGTGGCTGCACACAGTCCTGCTTCCAGCATTCTCACTGACTGTATTTTGGGACCCTCCTCTTTCCAGAACTAGTTGCAGGTGTTTCTCCTTTCCCAGGGATCTGCAGCAGCAGCATCTCAGCTGCTTGGTGGTGTCCTGGCTGTCAGGTGCATCAGTCACCACTAGTGCAGCTGCAGCTCTCGATCCCTGATTTTTGCCTTGACAAGTTTACCACGACCCAAGTCACACACAGGACCTTTCTGAGCCCAGCGGCCACAGCAGGATCAGCCCAGGCTGGATTCTGGCCTTCACTGATGGTTAATTTTCAGTATCAAACACCAGCTGACAAGAACACGGGGACACCTCCACACCCGGCACATACCTGGGCACAAGGGAATGACCACAGGCACTTGGTGTCATTGTCCTTTGCTCCCACCCAGTCCAGCAGGATCTGGAAAGGGTGGGAGGGCTGTTCCTAGCAGGGATCAGGAAAGGCTGGGAGGCTGGGACTCGCCTCCAGGTGCCCAGGGAAACCAGGAGGAACAGGCAGTAGGGGAAAGGGATCCTCAAACAGCACAAGCTGTTCTCTAACCCCTCTGAGCAGCTGTATGGGAATGCTCCTGTTTCTTCTCTCACTGCAGGGATCTCTGGAGGGAGATAAACTGGCTCCTGGTGGGCTTTGGCCAGCAGACCTGCCTGCCTGTGAACCCTCGCTGCAGCCAGTGCCTCAATCAGGACATTTGCCCGGCTGCCAAGAGACACTGAGGGATCATCCAAGCCTTTGGAGAGCCACAAAGCTGCTTGGGCTGAGCCCTGGTAAAGATGGGCCTTGCACGGGGCTGGCAGTGTGACTGCAGGGACCAGGAGCTGCTGCAGCCAGCTCAGCATCTCGGGTGGGAGCAGCTGCTGGTGACAGCTCAGCTCTCCAGAGGAAAAAAGGGCTTGGAGAGCACACCAGTGCTGCTGTGCCAGGGCTGGAGGCCCCAGCCTCGGGGAAAGCCTCAGCATGTCCCAGCTGTGCCACACTGAGTCACTGTAGAGAAAAGCTTTGTCCTCAGGGACTTGCTGCTGCTTGTAAATACACATTTAATAAAGGTAGAGGGAGTATTTTTGCACCCACGAGGTTTGCTGGCATCTGTGTGACACAGGGCAGGGGGAGGAGGGCGTGGGTGACCTCAGCAAAGCTGAGACCGTGGCAATGAGCCCTGCCAGCTGAGAGCAGGCAGCACACACCTGCCAGCCCAGGCTGCAAGGGGCTCTGCCACAGCAGGCTCTGGTGTCAACAGGACGAGCAAACAGCCTCAAGCTGTGCCAGGCCAGGTTCGGGTTGGACATCAGGAAGGGTTTCTTCACAGAAAGGGTGGTCAGACACTGGAAGGGGCTGCCCAGGGAGGTTTGGAGTGCCCAGCCCTGGAGGTGCCCAAGGCAGGACTGGCCGTGGCACTCAGTGCTCTGGGCTGGGGGACAAGGTGGGCATCAGGCACAGGGTGGGCTCCGTGGGCTGGGAGGGCTTTACCAACCTGAATAAACCTGTGATTGAGCTACAGCTGAAGCCTTCCAGAGCCTGGTTCAGAGGTCACCACTGCCTGGACAAGTGACCTTTGGGTCCTGGCAGCAGAAGAGCAGGGACAGCAGATGAGCCAGTGTCAGTCACTCTGTGTGCCAGCAAGGGTTACAGTGGCCATGGGAGCCAGGCTTGTGTGTCCTCAGGAGCTGCCAGAAGGGACACCACCACCCCTGTGTTCTGTTCTTCAAAGAAAGGGCAGTGCTGACTTCATTGTGGAGCTTCAAAGGAATCATCTCAGCTCCTCTTTAAACAGGCAAGGGAGGAAGCAAAGTTTATAGTGTGCTGAAGGCGCTGCAGTTCTGCTCTGAGGTTCCCTGCAGCAGCTGAGGAACGAGCAGATAAGTCCTGGGTACGTGGGAGACCAAGTTTATTACTGACATTACAGTGTACATTATGGTTTTGCAATGCAGCTGACAGCCTTATACTTTAATTGATTTTTTTTTCCAAGTTAAATGTACAGGAACTGAGTAATTACTACAGAGCTACAAGATGTGAGGAATATGGTAATGCTTCAACCAGGAGCGGTTTCCATGGACTAAGCAGAGATTAAGATTTTAAATCTTATCAGTACGGATTCGCACACCTGATTTCTTTTGATCTGCATTCAAAACTACATGTTCTTCCCCCCACCCTCCCCTCAACTACAGCAGTCTGGGATGAGAAATGGGGTATTTACAACAGGTCTTTGCTCTCTGAGTTGTATCAGGGTGTCCTGGGCACGCTCTGCCCTGTGCAGCCCAGGCACTGCCGGGGTTTGGCGATGTGGGCATGGGGAGCAACATGCACACCATGAAAAAGGGCTCCTTCCAAACATTACCCACTGATAGAAGATCCTATTTTGGGGGCCAAAAAGAGAGCAGGTCATTCTCGGAGGGGTAGGGAAGAGGTGTCTTAATGGCAGAGCCCTGAGGGGAGACAACCTCTCCACATCCCCCGATCCCACTGCCTGTCTGTCACCAATAGCCACACGCCTGCACCAGTTCCTCTCCAAAGTCATTCTCTGCAACCTGTTCAGCCCATCAACAATCCTGAAAGAGAACTTGCCTAAAGAGAACTCATCTCCTGCACCCCTGAGGCTCTCCAAGCTCTCCTGCCAGCGGCAAAGAGCCAACAGGCACCAGCTGCTCCCCTGGGGAAGCCAAACACCCAGTGCTGAGCCCCAGCCCAGTGCTGGGGAGAGCAGAGAACGGGATAAGGCACCTTTTAGCTCCGTATTTTGGAAATACCTTGGGAAATACATGCAGAGCCATTCCCATATCCGTGGCATACTCACTAACCCGAGGGCCACGGGCACTTCTCACAGCAGTGCTGGGGTGAGACAGGGCACAATCTGTGCTCTGTTTGGGAACCACTGCCACTCGGGGCATTGCTGCTGTTCGCTGTCTGCTGGGAGAAGTGGCTTCGTGCTCCACTGTCCTGCTGTGCCCAGTCCCTACCCAGCCGGAGCTGGGATTGCTGCTGGAGCGTGGGAGGGAGTGGGACAGCCCTGTCACAGCTGCCCACTGCCCTGGCATTGCCTCTGCTACCCGGGAGTGTGGCAGAGCAGCACAGTCACCATCCCTCACACAGCCAAAGGCGAGTCAGAAAGAGCTGCCTTGGGCTCAGTCTGGAATGCTTTTAAAGATACACGTTGGAGGCTCCAATGCTTTGAGCAGGAGGCTGAAGGAGGCCAAAGAGGATGCCAAAGTGATTGCCCATTCCATCACACCTCTGCCAGCTTCTTCTCCAGCCCCACCGGGACCCCCCAGCTCTGGAGGACACCCTTCTGATGGCAAGACAGCCTCAGGGGCTGGAGGCACCAAATCCCAGCCCAGGTGGGACCCAGGGATGCTCCAGCCCAGCCCCACACCCGCAGCTCAAGCCACATCCCCACATTTTCCCCTGGAAGCAGATGCTGGGCTGTCCTCCCTTCCAGCTCTGTCCAAAGAGCTTTTGGAGCATCTTTAGTCTCTTGTTTTCGTGTGCCGCGGGGCAGGACCAGCCCCTCCCTGCCTTCCACGGCTGCAGGTGGGGAGGGCTGGGTTGGGTTCGGGATTTAGATGCTGCCCTCTCCCCTCTGCAGAGCTGTCGGGGATGAAAAAGGGGCTTTTATTGCCAGGGCAGGAGCTGCTGGTGGGAGGGAGATTCCTAAACTTAACTGGAAACATATGGGACTTCATATAAAAAAAAATAAACCAACAAAACAAAACCAACAAAACAAAGGTTTTTGCTTCAATAGCAAAGCCAACAAGAGCAATTTCCAGCCACAGTCCATTTTCCCATGGTGGGATCAGCTAATGCTGGGCAGGGGGTGCCAGGCAGGGGGTGCCAGGTCCAGCCCACCCTGTGGGCACCCTCCACGAGCCCTGAGATGTTTGCACAGGGGCACAGAGCATCCCACGGGCTCAGGCTGGGACACCCACAAAACCACAACATACACCCCAAATAAAAAAAATAAAAAAAGCAGTAACAGATGCCTAAATGATCCAGGAAACAAGAGTTAAAATCCTTCCAGTCCTTTCTCATAGGGTCGGGGGATGGCGGGCAGCCAGAGCCGGGCTCGAGAGCAAGCGAGAGGAGCTTTGGTCACATTTGTCTTATGAGAATCGCTGGTGAGTAACAACAATAATAATAACAATAATAATAATAAAAAATAAAAATAAAAAGGACTTTAAAATACGCCTTGTAAAAGCAACCAGTGAAGAGCAGAGCACAAAGCATCTCCCGTGGACACTGAAGGACAGGGCGTAGGCACCTCAGGAACGTCCGAGCTGGGGCGGGAGGGTGGTGGGGCCACCGGCCAGGCTCAGAAATTGCTGAAAATCTCCCGTTTCTTGTTCCAGTCCATCTGCGGCGCTCGCTTCTTCACACGCTTGGCCCTCACCTTCTCCTTGGCCTCGGCGGCCGTCGGGCTCAGGCTCAGCCCACTCTCCTCAAAGGGGTCTTTCTTGTCCCCGTCTCCGTCCTGTGTGAAGGGAGAGGTGTCACCCAGGGCAGCTTCCCCGCACAGACCTGGTGTCCCGTGGCATTCCACGCCTCTCACAGAATCACAGAATCACTGAGGTTGGGAAAAACCTCCCAGACCATCCAGTCCACCCTGTGACTGATCACCACCTCTAACCTTTCTTTCTAAAGCCACTGCAGCAACATGTTCCCAGCCAGGAACCCCAAGGCAGCCGCTCTGACCCTCGTGGTCCTGCAGCACCACATCACCACATCCTCAGGGCACAACTGATGTCCTCACCAAGACACTTTTACTCCACTGTTGGGGTCTCTGAGCCCGTCAAACCCCACGGGCCTGGGAAGCACCATCTCAGCTGGCACTGGGCTGGCCAGGGCTGGTGGCCATGGGCAGGAGCTCCATCACAGGCACGATCTAAAGCTTCTGCTTCACCGATCACACCCGCCCCGGNCAGGTCCAGCCCACCCTGTGGGCACCCTCCACGAGCCCTGAGATGTTTGCACAGGGGCACAGAGCATCCCACGGGCTCAGGCTGGGACACCCACAAAACCACAACATACACCCCAAATAAAAAAAATAAAAAAAGCAGTAACAGATGCCTAAATGATCCAGGAAACAAGAGTTAAAATCCTTCCAGTCCTTTCTCATAGGGTCGGGGGATGGCGGGCAGCCAGAGCCGGGCTCGAGAGCAAGCGAGAGGAGCTTTGGTCACATTTGTCTTATGAGAATCGCTGGTGAGTAACAACAATAATAATAACAATAATAATAATAAAAAATAAAAATAAAAAGGACTTTAAAATACGCCTTGTAAAAGCAACCAGTGAAGAGCAGAGCACAAAGCATCTCCCGTGGACACTGAAGGACAGGGCGTAGGCACCTCAGGAACGTCCGAGCTGGGGCGGGAGGGTGGTGGGGCCACCGGCCAGGCTCAGAAATTGCTGAAAATCTCCCGTTTCTTGTTCCAGTCCATCTGCGGCGCTCGCTTCTTCACACGCTTGGCCCTCACCTTCTCCTTGGCCTCGGCGGCCGTCGGGCTCAGGCTCAGCCCACTCTCCTCAAAGGGGTCTTTCTTGTCCCCGTCTCCGTCCTGTGTGAAGGGAGAGGTGTCACCCAGGGCAGCTTCCCCGCACAGACCTGGTGTCCCGTGGCATTCCACGCCTCTCACAGAATCACAGAATCACTGAGGTTGGGAAAAACCTCCCAGACCATCCAGTCCACCCTGTGACTGATCACCACCTCTAACCTTTCTTTCTAAAGCCACTGCAGCAACATGTTCCCAGCCAGGAACCCCAAGGCAGCCGCTCTGACCCTCGTGGTCCTGCAGCACCACATCACCACATCCTCAGGGCACAACTGATGTCCTCACCAAGACACTTTTACTCCACTGTTGGGGTCTCTGAGCCCGTCAAACCCCACGGGCCTGGGAAGCACCATCTCAGCTGGCACTGGGCTGGCCAGGGCTGGTGGCCATGGGCAGGAGCTCCATCACAGGCACGATCTAAAGCTTCTGCTTCACCGATCACACCCGCCCCGGGGCTCTGGCAGCGCCAGTCTGGAGCCAGGCAGGGTGGAAGTGCCCAAGGAGGTTTGGGGTGGAGGCTGCACTCATGTCAGGAGTGGGCAAACACACAGAATGGGGACCTTCAGCTTCAAGGTAACATCTTGCAGCTTTCCTGCTGGCACTGCTGCCCACCAAGCATGCCCAGCTCCAAAAGAAGGATTGCACAAACCCTGCTGGTCACCACGGGCAGGTCCTTCCACCAGCACCACAAGAGAACAGCTCTGGCTTTGCTGTGGCTTAACTAACCCAAAGTGACCCAAAATGACCCAAAATGAGCCCAGACAAGCCCCCCGGGACCCCTGGGGACAGTGGCTTCTAATGCAGGGGTGGGACCCCCGAAACAGCCCCGTGGTGACTCTGGGGCAGGACCAGCTGTGCTCGAGCACTGGGACACAGCCCAGTTTTCCAGTTTCTCCACCCCAGGCACTGACTTCTCGTGCAGTGACCCCTGAAAGAGCCCCAAGGTGACTCCATGGCCACGGGGACACAGCCTGGTTTTGCAGAGGCAGCGGCCACTGGAGCAGCACATGCATTATTTACTGCTCCGAGGGAAATGGAGATGCCAGGCTGCAGGCGTGTGGCCACAGCCCGGACACAGCTGGTGTCTGGAGAGAGCACTGGCTGCTGTCACATTCCTGCCCCCAAATGTCCTGGGGCAGGGGACAGCACAGCAGAGACCCCACGGAGCACCTGCAGGGAGACATTCCTCTATTTCTAGCAGACCCTCATGTTAAAGATAATTTTTTGAGCACTTTACAAATCCCCTACTTCTTATTTTAAGAGAAAAAAATCTGCTAAATCAGTGACACCTGAGAATAGCAATCTATGCCTCATGTTGACTTTTGGTTGCCCCTTCACCTTGCCCAGCAAGTTCTGCCCCTTCACTGAGGTGTCGAGCCAGGTTCCTCCAGAGAAACTCCTCCAGCCCTGCCAGTCACCAAACCCAACTCCTCCCATCCTGAGAGCTCCTTTAAACACCGTCCCAAGTTCACTGTGCTCCCAACAAAGAGAAATTTGGCTGTTTTAAACTTGAGCCTGCCTCGGTCCTGCAGCAGCACTTGAACCTCCCTGCCCTGCCACTCCTGCCTTCTCAGCCTCCAGTCCTGGAGCTCCTCGGCGTGACCACACTTGAGATCCCACGCTCTGCAGACATCTCTTCATCCCACACATTCCAACCCATTCGAGCAGGACTCACTGCCCAACACGGGGCCAATGAACTTGCTGCTGTTACCCCTGGAGGTTTGGGGCAGAGCCACCTCCTCCTCGAGGTCACCATGCCCCAAGGGACGAGGACACGAGTCCTCCCAGAGCCAGGAGCACACAGCCACACCCTTCCAAAACCCGTCCACTCATGGAACATCTGCTGCTGATGGGAGAGGCCACGTGACCACCGGGAGCTGGTCTGTCCCGGGACAAAGAGGGGAAGGAACATCACACATCACCCTGAGGGTCCCGAGCCCTCCACCAGCCACCTGAAAGAGTGATGTGTCCATCCTGAAGGATCCCTCCATCCATCCATCCCTCCATCCATCCATCCCTCCATCCATCCATCCCTCCATCCATCCCTCCATCCATCCATCCATCCATCCATCCATCCATCCATCCATCCATCCATCCATCCATCCATCCATCCCTCCCTCCATCCCTCCCTCCATCCATCCCTCCATCCCTCCATCCATCCCTCCATCCATCCCTCCATCCATTCATCCCTCCATCCCAGCAACGTGGCCACCTCTGCACTGGAAGCAGCCACTGCTGACAGCTCACAGCTCTGTTCCACACCATCCTCAGTGCCAGGGAGGAGAGAAAACTCTGGATTTTGGCTGCTGGGTGGATACAAATGTACCCAAGCCTGGGAGACAAACTGAAACCACATGGACTCACAGCACCATAAGGCAGGTTTGCACCTGCACCAGGGTGTAAAAAGGAGGGGCAGTGTTTGGGGTTTTACCTCTGATTCCTTCCCAGGACTCTGCAGGTCACTGTGAGATGAAGATGTGGATCCTCCATTCAGCTGGAAGAAATGAAAATGTTAGTCTGGTGTGTGCAGAGACAGAATTAGACAAAAAATAAACAGCCAGGTGGAAAAATGCTCCAGGCTGGTGGTGACAGACACCCCACTGCTCTGCTGGGCTCCTCTGGGGATGGGGATGGAGCCTGGAGGGGATGGTCCTGCTGACCCAGCACACACAGGAGCTCCCTGGGCTTTCCCAGCAGAGCTGCTGCTCTTCCACGTGCCCCACACCAAGCAGAGCATGGTCCCCATCCTGCCAGCACCAGGATGTCACCCACATCCTCCCTCTGGCACTGGGATTAAACGAACCTGAAACTAGCCTTGTTCAACCCCTGAATTAAAGCTGTCGTGGGGAGCAATTAAAACCAGCCAGCAGCAGTAAAACTGAGCTAAATGAGCCCTGGGGACATTTTGAGAATCCCCGTTCTCCAGGCTGGAGAGTCATCTCACCAGGTTCACCTGGCACTTGGGAGGCAAGGAAAGATCCCTGATCCCTTGTGATGACTCCAACAACCCCCCCCAGCTCCTGCCTGGCCATTGGGACATCCCAGAGCAGGGCAGGACTCACCTGGGTCTGTGCGGATCCATTTGTCATGGGCTGGGGAACCACACCTGGACAACACAGAGAGAAACACGGGGGACACCCTCAGCTGGGATCGCTGTCCCAGGAAAGCTGGGATTGCTGTCCCCAGGAAAGCTGGGATCACTGTCCCTGGGTCCCAGGAAAGCTGGGATTGCTGTCCCCAGGAAAGCTGGGATTGCTGTCCCCAGGAAAGCTGGGATCACTGTCCCTGGGTCCCAGGAAAGCTGGGATTGCTGTCCCCAGGAAAGCTGGGATTGCTGTCCCCAGGAAAGCTGGGATCACTGTCCCTGGGTCCCAGGAAAGCTGGGATTGCTGTCCCCAGGAAAGCTGGGATTGCTGTCCCCAGGAAAGCTGGGATCACTGTCCCTGGGTCCCAGGAAAGCTGGGATTGCTGTCCCCAGGAAAGCTGGGATTGCTGTCCCCAGGAAAGCTGGGATCACTGTCCCTGGGTCCCAGGAAAGCTGGGATTGCTGTCCCCAGGAAAGCTGGGATTGCTGTCCCCAGGAAAGCTGGGATCACTGTCCCTGGGTCCCAGGAAAGCTGGGATTGCTGTCCCCAGGAAAGCTGGGATTGCTGTCCCCAGGAAAGCTGGGATCACTGTCCCTGGGTCCCAGGAAAGCTGGGATTGCTGTCCCCAGGAAAGCTGGGATTGCTGTCCCCAGGAAAGCTGGGATCACTGTCCCTGGGTCCCAGGAAAGCTGGGATTGCTGTCCCCAGGAAAGCTGGGATCACTGTCCCTGGGTCCCAGGAAAGCTGGGACTGCTGTCCCCAGGTCCCAGGAAAGCTGGGATTGCTGTCCCAGGAAAGCTGGGATTGCTGTCCCAGGAAAGCTGGGTTCACTCAGCATCACCCATGTGCCACCCCACACCTGCCTCCTCCCCTGCCTGCCCCCCCAGCTGTGCCCTGTGCTGTTTCCCTGCCCCTCTCTCTCCCCCTTCCCAGTGCCCTCCTGGAACCACATCCTTGCCAATTCCCCAGAATTCACTCGATATCACCCTGTTTTGACCAGAAGAAAACAACTTCCAGCAAAGGGACAAGCACTAACAGCAGGCCACTCCCACTCCCATTTTTTTTTTGACCGCTATTAATTTGTCTTCAGAAGTCATTTAATCAAAAATCTCTAAAAAACAGCTCAAAATTCTTCACCAAAATCAGCATATTGGTGGTGTCACAACAGTGTGTGGCAAACAACCCATTCCCCAGGCACCCTGGACTTTTATTTGCTCCCTTCCAGTGATTTACACTAATAATATCCCACACTACAGCAAATTTAATGCATTTAAGCTGCCAGTCACAATGATCAAGCCGTTGCCCCGGGCATTATCATGTCTCATCTGTCCCAGACTAACAGATGTGCTAATTGTGATGGGATTAATAACAAAAGGCTTCCCTGCAGACCAATTTGGGGCTGCATCACTGCAGGGATTCCTGGGGCAAAGCAGTGTTCAGAAAAAAACAAACCTAAATCTTAATTTTGAGAGTGTGCTGGTGCAAAAAACCTCTGTTGTGGCATTTGGATCCTTAAATATTTAATAATACTGAATGTAGTCCAACAAGCACTGAGCAATGGGCATGAGGAGAGTCAGCTCACAGCAGAAGTGATGTTAAGCACTCTGATATCATAAGAAGCTGGATTTTAAATTGTTTAAATGAGAGTCAAGCTTCAAATCACAAGGGATATTAAAGCAGAACTGGACTTTAAGGAAAAATAATAATTTCAAAATTAGGGATGTCTAGAAACACTTTCATATTTCCTTAATCCTAAAAGGTCTTAAAATCCACTCATTGGCATAAAGGTTGAGGTGCTCAGGATCATTGGAAATGGTCAGTTTGAGGTCAAAGCAGTTCAATTAAAGAGTACAGTTATTATTTCCTCGTACCCTGCGAACAACAGGATCTACCAGAGCACTTTGTCACCAACTCAGGAGCCGTCACTGGCCAGACATCCCCAATTCCTGGACTCTGCTGAATGCCCCGAGACGGCAGCGAGTGCTGTGGGGTCCAGGCAGGGGCAGGAGCACCCACCAAGCCATCACCCACCCAGCCATCACCCATCCAGCCATCGCCCACCTAGTCATCACCCACCAAGCCATCACCCATCCGTCGTCCACCCATCGCCCAGCCATCACCCCCCCAGCCATCACCCCCCCAGCCATCACCCCCCCAGCCATCACCCCCCCAGCCATCACCCCCCCAGCCATCACCCCCCCAGCCATCACCCCCCCAGCCATCACCCCCCCAGCCATCACCCCCCCAGCCATCACCCCCCCAGCCATCACCCCCCCAGCCATCACCCCCCCAGCCATCACCCCCCCAGCCATCACCCCCCCAGCCATCACCCCCCCAGCCATCACCCCCCCAGCCATCACCCCCCCAGCCATCACCCCCCCAGCCATCACCCCCCCAGCCATCACCCCCCCAGCCATCACCCCCCCAGCCATCACCCCCCCAGCCATCACCCCCCCAGCCATCACCCCCCCAGCCATCACCCCCCCAGCCATCACCCCCCCAGCCATCACCCCCCCAGCCATCACCCCCCCAGCCATCACCCACCCAGCCATCACCCATCCAGCCATCGCCCACCTAGTCATCACCCACCAAGCCATCACCCATCCGTAGCCCACCCATCCGTAGCTCACCCATCGCCCACCCCACCATCGCCCACCCTCCCGAGAGACCCGGCTCCGGCTCCATCCCCGCTGTGGGAACAAGGGCTTTTTCTGGCCGGAGCGAGCTCCCAGCTCCAGCTGCTCCCTGGAGCTGACACCGTGTGCTCCCAGTGCCGGCTGACCCATTCTGCACACAGAGCTGCCCCCGGAGCATCCCGGGAGCCGCAGTGTGGACAAGGACAGTCCTGGGAATGTCCCACGGAGCCGGGGGCTGGCAGTGCTCCCTCCCACTGGGATGTGCCAGGCTGGGAGCGCACGGGTAGCTTTCCCTGCCAGGTTTCAGCAGCAGGGAAAACGTGTCCCACCGCGGCCATGCCGTGATCGCCCATCGTGAAGCCCTGCCCCTGCTCCCACCAGCCTCGCTCCGTGGTGCTCCAGGCACCATCAGGTTCCTCTGCTGGAGCAAAGACCAGCAGTTCATAGAACCCTCTAAAATCCTGGAATGGTTTGGATTTGAAGGGACCTTAAAGATCATCTCATTCCAACCCCCTGCCATGGGCAGGGACACCTTCCAGTAGAGCAGGTTGTTCCAAGCCCCATCCAACATGGCTTTGAAGGCTCTCCCGGAATTCCACCACGCCTCAGTCCCTTTACGGCAGCAAGTTCCTAAGTGAATTATTCACAATGTAAAAGTAACAATCGTTTTTGTTTTTTTTTTTTTTTTTGCTGGATTAGGGTGTATTCTCATTATTTATAAATAGCTGGGTGGTACTCAGGAAACTGCCGAGGGATGAGACAGAAGGGAAACGGGACTCTCCCTCACTCCCGAGATCCCACCCATGGCACGGTGAGTCACGGGAACGGCGCAGGGTCACCCCGGCAAAGGAAGGTCTCACCTTTGGTGTGCTCCTCTGTGGGGGTCACGCCCAGCTTCTTGAAGTACTCATCTGTTTGGGGGTCCACCACCAGGAGCCGGGCCTCGCTCTCCCTGGATTTGATGTGGGACACGACCTCCGAGTGCCGCAGCCCTTCCACGTTAATGCCGTTCACCTGCAAAGCCCCGGCATCAGAGCCCCAGCCTGTGCCCCTGCAGCAGAGACGCCGCTCCCAGAGCCCCAGGACAGCCGCAGGGATGGGATTTTCCTTTTGCAATGGCTGTTGGGATGGTAGGAAAGTTTTGGGCTTTTTTCCTTCCCCCTCTCAAGCCAGTCGTGGCCTCCTAAACCCCTCCAGTGCCTCTGCCAGAGCATCCCTGTGTTACTGCATCTCTGTGCCTGTATCCCGACACATCCATTGGGAACCGCAGACCCCACCACCACCTCACCCACCCGGGTCCCATCCAAACCCTCTCCCTTGCCCTCTTTAGTGATGCCAAACCCAGCCTACCCTGGGATGTGTCCCAGGAATCTCAGCCTGCCTGGGAGGGGCAGCTAAGCGTGGGCACAGGTGTGGCACCACTGGTGCCCTCTGCCATTCCCGTGCCATCCTTCTGCCCTTTCTGATGGAAAACATGGATTTCCCATGTCCCAGACTGGTGAATCCCTGTGCCTGCTACACGGATTCATCTCTCCCTTTCCTTCCTCAGTCAGGACCTCCAGGGAACATGATCCTCTGCTCCGATTGTTGTCCACAGTGAGGGGACCATTGTGACTCGGGGCATTGTTGGGGTGGGAATGAATCACCCTTTGTCCCTGGGAAGGGCCCCGATAGGCTTGGCACGACCCAGAGCTGGCGGCTGCTCCTCCTGGATGCCCAGGGACAGGGCAGGAGGGCACGGGCTGCAGAGCCCGAGCGGGGCCAGCTCCGAGCTTTGGGCTCCCTTTATGGGGATCCAGGTTGCCCCTGGTCCTGCGGGCACAGCTGTGAGGGTTGGCATAAAAAGGAACCCCCTTCCCAGGCTTGGCACCTCGCTCCAGGCGCTGCCAACCTCAGCTGCTGGCTCACAGTCCCACTCCATCCCTGGCAGTGCCATCCTGCCCCTCCAGGTCACCCCGGTCGGTGCCCTGTGCCCACCTCTGGTGGAGCTGGACAGGGAGCCCTGTGCCCGCTCTTCCCCCTCCCTGCCACGGGGCTGGGGGGCATCAAATATTTATGGGAGCCCCGAAGAGCAGGCAGGGAGGGGATTGGGTTTCCGAGCTCTCCGGCTCACCCCGCGCCGCTTTGTGTGTGCCAGGCACTGGGCCAAGCCCATCAATAAATAACACGACCCTCGGCAGGAGCCGCTGCCACCGGTGCCCCTCTCCCGGCCCCGGCCCCATGCTGCTCCCAGCATTAAACTTGCAGGGGCTGGGAGGAGGCAGCAGCTCCCACTGGCCGGGGAATTCACGGGGCTGCAAAGTTGTATTTGCCCAACTCACTCTTCCAGGGGTGCATTTCCCATGAGCCTGAACCAGCAGTGGGGGCCACGATGGCACAGCCTCCTGGGGACACGGGTCAGTGGTGGCCTTGGCAGTGCTGGGAAAATGCTTGGATTTTAGGGGTTTAGAGGACTTTTCCAGCCTAAACAACTCCATGATTCTATCCTACAATTCCATCCAGACTTCAGTGCTCACAAATGCCCACGTGGCATGAGTGGAAGGAGCACAAAGCCACAGCCAGAGCACCCCCATCTTACGGCTCGGAAATACAGAGGAATATGGGGGAGATCTGATGGAAAAGGTCATGGGATAGGGTCTGTTCCAGGCTTCCCGAGGGTCCCATCACGGCTGCTGTCCCCCTGCCACCCGTGTGTGTCCCACCCCACCCCGTTACCTCCACCAGCCGGTCCTGGGGCCGCAGCCCCGCTCGGGAAGCCGGAGAGTCGGGATCGACGGAGCGGATGAACTGCCCCGGCCGGGACTTCTCGCTGTGCAGGTTGAAGCCGTAGCCACTGGGGCCCTTCTTCAGGTGGCAGAGACGTGGGCACAGCTCCTTCTGTCCATTTAAATCCTGGTTAACAGAGGGGGACACAGAGCAGGGGGTTAATTCACGGGTTTGCTTTGCCGAGGAAGCGCCGTATCTGCCCCCCGTCCTCCCGTCCCCTCCATGGGGACAGGTTAACAAATGAATTTCCTCTCATTGAGGCTATTTTAGAAAACCAATTGTCCAAAACCACTCCAGAAAAATTAAAACAAAACAAAAAATGCATTTCCTTCACCAGGAGCAGCCCAGATAAACCCACCCATGTGCCGGGACACCCCCAGCAGGGAAGGTCCAAGGCCAAGCTGTGCTTTGCCCAGGCTCTCCCACACCCAGGGTTAACCTTTCACTAGCCCAGGTTGCTCCAAGCCTCATCCAACCCGGCCTTGGGCACTGCCAGGAACAGGACAGCACTTCTCTAGGCAATTTTGGCCATGGCTTCAATGCCCAGGAGGGACAGAGGTGGATCAGAGTTCAGTACCAGCCTGACCAGCTCAATCCCAGCATCCAGAAGAAACAGGGATGCGAGATGACCGGACCTTAAACACAGAATGGTTCAGGTTGGAAGGGACCACTGGAGGTCATCCAAGTCCAACTGCCCTGCTCAAGCAGAGTTCCCTGGAGCACATCACTCCGGGTTGCGTCAGGCACAGGAGGGGCACCAGGACTACCCAGATGGTGGCTGAGCACCAAATTCCTCAAAAACTACTCACGCACCCGAGTCAACACCAGCAACACCCACCATGGGCACCGGGGCACAGCAGGGCCTGAATTCCACAGAGCCTCACTGGGCACGGCAGCGTTTCCTTAAAAACCAGCTCTGTGTGTCCACACCTCGGTCCCAGAGCAGTTTTGAAAGGGGAGAAACCATCAGTGCAATGACCCCAACGAGGACGGGGCTCCCGAGCCCCTCAGCTCCCCAAAGCAGGGGCAGCCCCGCGCCCTCCGCACACGGAACCCCCCTGGATTTTCCCATGGCCCTGGGGCAGGAGGTTCACCCTCCTCACCCTCTCCTGAACATTTCCAGCCTGACTCCGAGTTCTTCAGAAACTGGAGAAAACAGGAAATGATTCAACCGGCCCAAGAGGGGCAGAGGCGCGACCTGAAGGGACACTCGGGGCTCTCTGTGCCAGGACAAGGGGCACGTGCCACGGGCTGTCACCAACACGCACCCGAGATCACCTGCTTGGCTTTCAAAAGCACCTTTCAAACCCGTTTTTCTGCTGCTCCGTTTTCGCAAGGTCAGAGCTCTGGCAGCAGCCTGAAAACACAGAGAACCACTGAGAGAATCACCCCAAAATGCTGCACTGTCAGTGCTGCCCCAGCGTGGGGATCCCCTGGGACACTGTGGGGTCAGCCCCTCTGCCTTAGGGGATCCCTTGGGACACTGTGGGGTCAGCCCCTCTGCCTTAGGGGATCCCTTGGGACACTGTGGGGTCAGCCCCTCTGCCTTAGGGGATCCCTTGGGACACTGTGGGGTCAGCCCCTCTGCCTTAGGGGATCCCTTGGGACACTGTGGGGTCAGTCCCTTCACCTTTGGGGACCCCCCAGGACACAGTGGGGTCAGCCCCTCCACCTTTGGGGATCCCCCAGGACACAGCAGGGTCAGCCCCTCTGCCTTTGGGGATCCCCCTGGGATCCCCAGGGAAATCAAATGGCTCAATAAATAAACCACCACTGTGGGATCCCTCTGGTTGCGAGGCCGGTCACCAGCGCTGTGTCCTACACAGCCTGGTGCTCCTTCCACCAGAAAATCCTGAACTTAAGGTCCTTAACTGCAATGAATTCAGGGTTGTTTTTTTTAAAAAATATATATATATCAAATAATCCCGATTCAGCATCTGTTCTGAGCAGAAATCCTCAGGCAAAACTGGTTATCCTCCCACAGAGATGATCCAGGGCTTTCGCTGGGCTCTTAAACCTCCCGACTAAGGCAATCCTTGGCCGCTGGAAAAGGCAGGTCCTGGAGCTGAGCCCTGCAAAGCCCCTCGGTGGGACTGAGCAAAGGCTGCCCCTGCCCCGGCTGCCCCTGCCCGAGCCCCCGTGACACGGAGCCGCCGCCTCTGCCGCCAGCGCCGCTCTTCATTCTCCTTTTCACCCGTGCCAGCCCGTCCCTGCTTGTGTTCTGGGAAGATATTTCCTAACTCCCGGGGGAATTTGGCCTTTGTGAAATCCAAGCCCTGCCACAAAGCGTTCCCTGGAACAGCGGCACGTTATCTGGGCTTCCCAGGATCCCGCCTGCAGAACCGCTCCGGAGGGGGCTGCGCTGCCTCGCACACGCCAAGGACATGAAAGCCAATTTGGATTAAGTTACATTCACGTGGATACTATAAAGCAACAAAAATTAACTCTGTTTTTTTGTCTACTTCCCTGCAAAAAAAAAAACCCAATTTTTTTTTTTTCTTCTAGGAATTCAGATTCTACCAGTGGCCAATAATTTAATAAACTGGATCAAGGAGGAACAGCATGACACACTCCACCTACAAGCATCCCTGTCTGTACATCCAAGGTGTGTATGTAGATCAATTCTGCCTGGATAAGCTGCCCTGCCACCCCATCCCTGGAGCTGCTGCTTGAGGCAAACCGTGGAATTTTAGAAGGAAAAAGGTTTCAGAAGCACCGTTCAAGCTGGTCCACTTCAAAATGCACAAACAAGACATTAAATAACAATGAAACACTTTCAATAAATTAAAAAAAATCCCAGTTGGGTGTTGCCAGCTCTAACAATCTCATGGCAACTCTTGCAGCATCCAATTTTTTGTTTCCCGTAGAGTTTCCAGCACTGCTGTTGGGAATTGGCGTCCCCCTGGGACAACCCTTGGCCCACCGGGGTCACTTGGGGACACCCTTTGACTTACTGGGGTCTTCCAGGACAACCCCCAGCTCGCTGGGGTCCCAGGACCATCTCCAGCCCCTCTGCCCCACAAACACATGGTCACAATGGGCTAAAACACCTTTAAAAGCCACGTTTTAGGGTTTTATTCCTGGAATAAAATCCTGGTGTGGAAACCCGGCTCTCCTGGGTCTTCCAGGAGAGGAGGAGGACAACACACACACAGAGGACTATTCTAGCAGCCAAGGTGGGGTCAGTACCATGCACTGAGGATCCCGGTGGATCCCAGGGCATCCCGGGGCATCCTGGGGCATCTCAGTGCATCCCGGTGCATCCCAGTGGATCCCAGTGCAACCCGGTGTGTCCCAGTGGATCCCAGTGGATCCCAGTGTGTCCCAGTGTGTCCCAGTGTGTCCCAGTGGATCCCAGTGCATCCTGGCGGATCCCGGTGCATCCTGGCGGATCCCGGTGCATCCCAGTGGATCCCAGTGCATCCCGGTACACCGTGGCTCCTGCAGACCCACACAGTGAGCACCACGGCACGGGGGCCACCCCGAACTCCTCCAAGTCTCAAGGGACACTCTCAGCACAACTGGGAAGGGCAGGGTGTCCCAAGGGGTGTCCTGGGGGGTGTCCCAAGGGAAGTGTCCTGGGGTGGGGGTCCCAAGGGGTGTCCCAGGGGGGTGCTCCAGGGGGGTGTCCCAAGGGAGGTGTCCCAAGGGAGGTGTCCTGGGGTGGGGGTCCCAAAGGGTGTCCCGGTGGGGTGTCCCAGACGGGGTGTCCCAAGGGAAGTGTCCCAGACTGGGTGTCCCAGACGGGGTGTCCCAAGGGAGGTGTCCCAGACCGGGTGTCCCAAGGGAGGTGTCCCAGACGGGGTCCCACAGTGGCACCAGGATGGGAGCAGGAGCTTCAGCCCTGCTCGTCCCCCCTGGACTGGGGATTTGCTCAAACTCGGTGGAGCTCCCGGGCCAGGAGTGACAGTCACCCTGTCACAGGGTAATCACCAGAGATCAGGGCTTGGCCCTAATCGGCTCAGCCCTGCCAGGGACCACCACACAGCTCCTCTGGTGGGAACGCAGCACCTGGATGTGCTCCAGGCCCTGGATCACCCCTCCACATGTCAAACCCTCCCACCCCTGCTCGGCAGAGCTGGAGAAAACCCAGGCAGGAGCATTCCTGCCTAATTCACATTGTTAACATATTTTCTTTTCAGTCAGCTCCCGTGGTGTTTCCTCCCCTTTTCCATGTGGTTTCGGTCAGAAAATGGCTCCTTCGCTCCCTGAAAAATCAAACCCCAGCAGCAGAACCCACCAGGGCTGGGGGACACCGGGGTCCTGTCCCACCCCAGGGCCACCTGGGGACACTGAGATGTCCTGGGAGGGACAGGGGACACCGCTCAGAGTCTCAGTGCCCATCCCCACTGCCTTGCCTCCCCCTGGGATCCCTCCATCCTCTGCACTGTGGGTTCTCCCCTGCAGGCAGCAAGGACCAAGGGACACACAGCCACCTTTGGGGCTGCGGGGCAGAAGTGCAGGATCCTGCCCCAAATCCCAACCCCAGCAGGCAGAGGAGCGAGGGGCAACCCCGGGAGCCTGGCAGGAGCCCAGGGGGGCCCAGGGACCACAGCACCGCCAGAACAAGGGGCCCATTTACACCCCTTGACAGGGGCACCCTCCCTCAGCAGTCCTGGTTATACTGGCAGCTAAGCCGAGCCTTGGGCAAGATTTAATTGCCAGTATTATTATCAGAGTCACGTTGGAAGCTCAAAGGCTGCTGCCTTTGCTTAGGTTTAGGGATGCACTCAACTTTAAGGTGATGTTTGTCCCCCTGACCCCACTGTTTCCACACTGCAAAGGTGAGCAAAGCTGGGAGAAGAAGGAGCCCCCACGGTGGCTGCCAGGGGCACCCACAGCCCTGCTCCCCATGAGGACCAGGGAACTTTGGGATGGTGCCATGGCTGGAGTGGGATTGCTGCCTCCATTCACCGCCTGCTCCAGCAGGGCCCAGCTTCATTCCCCTTCCCCCAGGAATGACTCAAGTTTTCCCACTAAAGCAGCACCAGAAAGGGGGCTATTGTAGCCCTGCATCCCCTGGGGCCAGGGGACTTCAGTGACACTTTGTGGGGGGACACAGCTGACAGCAAATGTCAAAGGAGCCTCGAAACCCATCCAGAGGGGGGACCGATGGCCGGCAGCGCTGCGAGGGGCAGGCAGAGCACCCCCAGCTCTGCCCCGTGGGGCCAGGACACGGCTGCTGTCCCACCATCCCCACTGCTGGGAAAAGCAGAGCGAGGATGCTCCTGGGGCTCCCCAGCCCCTCGCCGGGATGCTGCTGGGAAGGGCTGGGGCTCAGCCCCATTGCCTGGCTCCCTCCCTGCTGGCCGCACACGTCTCGCCCAGCTCCATCCCCGGCTCCCCCCGAGCTCCAGATGTTGGGGAAATGCTATAAATAACAGAGGGAGAGGGGGGGACGGGGCTGGTGGGACGCCAGACCCACCAAAACATGAGCAGATGTTTCCCTTCCCTGCAGGGCCAGAGCTGGGACTGGGGAGAAAAGGA
The DNA here is from genome assembly GCA_013396735.1 of Grallaria varia. NCBI lineage: Eukaryota > Metazoa > Chordata > Aves > Passeriformes > Formicariidae > Grallaria > Grallaria varia. Next base: position 739,893 of record VWZG01000209.1, read on the forward strand.
GGCAGCTCCAGCACCCCGAGACCCCCCGGCACCTGCAGAACGGGGGCGAATTCACAGGTTCTCCACCAGCCAAGTCAAGAATAAATCCTCAGGCAGGACCAGTAAACAGGCTGGTTCCATTTTTATACAGCCACAACTCTAATTACCACCCACCCCATTCCCGAGGTGTTTTGGCTCCAACACCAGCGGTCAAAGGAGGAAAACTCGTGTCATTGCTCCAACGACAGCCTAGTGACACTCAGTGTAAACTCCTTCTCCCCAGCACCTCCCAGGCAGGACTGCTGTCACTCCCACACCCCTACAGCCAGGAGACAGTTTTGGGTGCTCCCAGGGACAAATAGGGACTGCAGAGTGTCCAAAGTCATCGCTGCTGCCCCAAGAGAAAGGAATGGGCACAAACACAGCTGAGCTGCCTCCAAACAGCCTTTACAAGAGCCTAAAACCAGTAGAGTTACCTTAAATATCACCAGGAGGAGAGGGGGATGTTGCAGGGTCCTGATGGTGATGGCACAAACTGTGCCAGCATGTCAGAGCTCGGTGTCAGCACCAGGCACTTTGCCTGCCCATCCCCAACACAGCTCTGGGCTGCTGTAGCTTATTTAAATCTCTTCCATTATTCAAATTGCTCCAATTATTTGAATTACTCCAGCTGGGTCTGAATGATAGAAGCATCAAAACAAAACAAAACAAAAAAAAAAAGAAAAGAGTGTTTTCTTTAAGGGCAGCAGACACAGATTTGTGGTGTTTTGCCAGCACTGCTCCCCCAGCATCCCCCCAGCAGCGCGGGGGGCTCTGCCCCAGCACACACCCCCAGCACCCTGTGGATGCATCCCTCCCTTTGGACACATCCCACTGCCTTCTCTGCCAAGAGGCAGCACAAAGGGAGCGAGCGGGGATGGCAGGAGAGCGATCCCAATTAGCAGTGGAACATGTCCAGCCACGGGGCCCGGCCAAGCCGCAGCTGACACGGCAATTTGGATATTTCAGGGAGTCTCCAGTCCCTGCCAGGGCTGCTGGGACCGATGGGAGCACCAAGTCAGGCTGGGCAGGGTGACACCAGGTCCCTGCTCTGCCCCCAGACGAGCCTGAGGACAGTCCCTGTGAGGAGAAGGAGAGGGATCAACTATGCAATGGAAACCCCATGCCCCCAGCACGGCTCCGTCCAGCCTTGGAAGGGAAGGATGATGCCCACGGTGGGTCCAGAACTTCAGTAGGGACCCACTGGACCCAGGGACACCCATCCTGAGCCCTGCAGGCCTTTAGGACACAGCAAATGGGACGGTGTGTGTCACTAGTGACCCACAGCGCCTACCAGGGTGGTGCAAAAATCAATCACGAAAAATCCCTGAGGTCCTTCACCATCCCCTGGCACTGCAGCAGCAGCAGGAAGGGGTTTGCACCTTCCTGTGCCCAGCACCAAAGCCCACACACTCCGGTCCTTTCCCGGTGCTGTGGGATGCAAATCCCTTGGGACAGCAGGCTGGCAGTGCCAGGCCCCTGCCAGAGCTGTGCCCCAGCACAACCAAAGGGCTGTTATCCCAACCAACTGCCAGGCAGGAGAAAACAAGAGCAGGAAGGATGTGGAGGGCGGGGAGGATGCCCGATGCCCAGCGCAGGGTGACGGTGCCCGCCGGGCTGGGCTGCTGGGCAGGATGGCACCTCTCCAGCCCGGGCACCCACCCCAGAGCAGGGCAAGGGCACCTGCAGCTCCAAACAATCTGCTGCCAAGGAAGGCAGCGCCTGACCTTCGCTGCTGCTGCTGCCCCGAGGCCAGGGGTAAGCCGGGATTTGCCCCTCTCCCAAATCCCAGGCGCTGGAGTGGAGCATTACGGAAATCCCTGGGCACAAAGGGGCCTCTCAGCACAGGGGCTATGGCTGGCCCACGTCCTGCTCAGGACCACGTGTCCCCGTTGGGGACATTCCTGCACGGGGCTCCCCGATGGCACATCTGCACTGTGGGAGCAGCAGCCCAGCTCCATGGGCTCCGGCTGATCCCCCTGTCCTGGCCATTCCCTGGCAATCCCACGGCCGGGGAGTTTCCCAGCCCCAAGCTGCGGGGAGCAGCATTTTTTCCCCTCTTTGCTGGCGTTTGAGCAGCCTCAGAGAGCAGCACCCACGCTCTCCTCTCCCGCCGGGCAGGGCTGGAGCCAGGAACAGCAGCACAGGCTTGGCTGGAGCAGGGAGCAGCTGGTCCAGCCCAAGGAGAGACTGGGAGGAGGGAGGGAGGGAGGACGAGGAGACCGAAACCGCCACGTGCACGTGTTTTCATGGAGAGAGACGACTTTTCCAGCACAATCTGCCAAGGGAACAGGCAGCCAGGAGAGCAGCGAGCTCCTCTGCTCCAGAGGGATCAGCTCCAGGACAGCATGGGGCAGCAGCACGGGCCCTGGCAGGCTGGAATTCGTCCAAAAGGAGAAACACGGGATCTGCATTCTGGATTCCAAGTGATCTCATCAGATCCAGAGGGATCTGTTTTCTAGTGGGTGGGAGGGAAAGGAGCATCGGTCACGGTGCAGGGTTCAAGCTGCTGGAACAGGAGTAAAAGTCCTTCCCACGCTCACCATGAACCCCCGGGTGAGAACAGGGATTGCTGTGGAAAATAGGAAGGCAGGGAGAGATGCTGGGAATGAGCTTCCCTGATCCCACAGAGCTCCCAGCCTGATGACACCCCCGGAAAGAGACACGTCCCACTGCACAACACCCCAAACCAGAGCCACAGCATATCTCTGTGTCCTCAGCACTGCTCCAGGGACAGGTGATGGATCCCAAATGGAGCCTCCTGGCCCAGGCACAGCTCCCACCCCATTCACCATCGCTCCCAGGTGGGGGCTGTGCTGGGGCTGGGCACCACCACCTGCCCTTTGGACTGCCCTGCTGCTTGCTGGGGCCAAGCCTTGAGCAATCACCAAATAGTGGTGTGTGCTGGCCCCATTCCTCGCCTCCAGTGACCCTGGTCATTAGCAGGAATCCAGTCCTACAGCTTTGTGCTCCCACGGCACTCACCTGGCACTGCAGATGCCGAGGGAACCCCCCTCGGGGTGCTGGGGGCTCGTGGCAAGCCCTGGGCACCGTGGGGAGCCCCCTCCCACCCCGAGAACAGCCTGCACCCAGCACAGGTGGGGCTCGTGGGGAAGGACAGGTATTTTCCCAAGGGCTGAGGCTGCCCAGGCCCTGAACCCGTGGCTTTCACCTGTGCCAAGGCTGTGGGACACGGGGCCATCACCCAACCCCAGCGCCCACCAGGACCAGCACCACACAGGGCAGGGCACCGAGACCTGCCCTGAAAGCCTGATTTTTGGGGACGGGGCACAATCCCACCGCCCTGCAGAAAGCTGGCTGTTAGCAGAGACACCCAACACGGAATGGGGAAACCTGTTCTGCACCCCGGCCCGCGAGGCCTCGGCCCTGGCTCCCCCAGCCCTGGAGGAAGAGGATGCTACATCAGCCTTGCAGAGCCCAATAAAGCACGTGCAGGGTGGGAGGGATGGCACAAGCCACGGCACTGCCCCTCTGGGGCTGGTTTTCTCCTCCTGCTGTGCCCCCGAGCCCACCGTGGGGCGATGGGGGCGATGGGCACAGGGCAGGGCACATCTGCGCCCCCTGAGCCCGGCCCCTGCCCGGGCAGGGGGGAACAGGCGCTGCTCTGTGAGCGCCGGGACCAGGGAAGTTCAAGAGTTTACTCCCAATATTTGTCTTGGCCGGGCAGCACAGCTCGCTGGAGGAAATGGGGCAGGGGGAGGGCTCCAAACATCCTCTGCATTCCTTGCACCGAAAGCAAAGCAAAGCAAAGCCAGCGCTGTGGCACCCGCGCTCGGGGTCAACCAAATGTAAGGCCTTTTGTCTTCAGAAATCTGCAATAAAACGTCCAGGGGTGCAATTTTCCGACAAGCAGGAGGGGCGAGGGGCCGTGGTCCCAGCCCTCAGCCTGACACGGGAACTGCTCCCTGCCCCCAAAAACCCACAAGTCAAAGGTTTCGCACCAACTCCGCTGCCCCGGGCACGGCCCCAAAGCCTCGGGCTCTGCTCTCCTCGACCTCCCGTCCCAAGCCCAGCCCTCCTGCCACAGCCCCCATGGCACAGCGCGGGCACCGGACCCATCCCGCCGGGCAACAGCGTCAGGCGACACCTGAGGCAACCAGGGAACATCTCAGGGCTCCTTCCACCGGGATGCTTCGCCCCAAAGGCGACACATTTGACCGCCAGCTCCTTAAAAACGAGGCGGGCGCAGCGGATGCCCCTTGCCCCGAGCTGAGCCCCCTCCGGTGCCGCTCCCGGGAGAGGGGCAGGTTCTTATCTGCGGCCGAGCAGGGCTGGGGCGCCTCGGGGGCTCTGGGGAACACGGCGTGTGTGTCCCCGCGGCAGCGCGGCAGGAGCTCCCCCGATAACCCCCGGCGGGCCAGCGCCGGCTCCGGCTGCTCCCGCTGATAAAGCGGCACCGAAGGCGGGCACGGGGGGCCGGGCACTGCCCGGTGCCAGCCACGGGCCCCGAGCAACCCATGCCCACGGGAAGGGCTGACAGGGGACAGAGAGCCCTGGGAAAGCAGCAACAGCCCCGGAACAGCGCTCGCAAAACCGAAAGATGGATTTGGGTGCCTGGAAAAACCCACCAGCCGCGCCAAGGTGATTTTTATCCCCCCGTTCCAGCTCGATCCAGGGTCTCCCACACGGCCCATTCCGGGACGGGCTCAGCCCCCCGGTGCCAGCAGACAAGGAGACTCGCTCACAGCTGCCAGCCAAGAGCAGGGAACTCTTCCAGGCAAAGCCGGCTGACTACTCACCCGCTTAGAACTAATTAGGGCTCGTCTTAATTAAATCCTGCTAACCGTGCTCAACCCCAAGGCCAGAATTAACAGATTTACCTGGGATGGCCTCTGGCTGCTCAGGAGGGACAGCGAGCCGGGCAGGAGCGAGAGCCAGCCCTGCAATGGACACAGCGAGGCAGGAGCGAGAGCCAGCCCTGCAATGGACACAGCGAGGCAGGAGCGAGAGCCAGCCCTGCAATGGACACAGCGAGGCAGGAGCTGGAGCCAGCCCTGCAGTGGACACAGCGAGGCAGGAGCGAGAGCCAGCCCTGCAGTGGACACAGCGAGGCAGGAGCTGTCGGGAACTGGGAAGAGCCCCTGGAGAGCCGCCCCAAGGCAGAGCATCCCCCGGGAATGCCGGTCCAGCCGCGGGCACAGCCACATTCCCAGGGCTGGGAGCTCAGCCCGCCGAGGCTGGGGCAGAGGGATCAGCCCTCCCACCACCCTCTGTGCTGCTCGTGTCATTAACGGGATTAGTCCCTGTAATTCCATCAGAGGGTTTAATCCCACAACACCCGGGGTGAGCAGCGGGGCTGCGGACACAGCGAGTCCCTTCCAGCAGATGGTGATGTAGCAACCCAGGATGGCATTTGGACACCCACTCACTGCTGGTCCTGGTCCTTCTCCTTCCTGGAGCATCCCTGGCAGCACACGGGACAGCTCAGGGCCAGGGCTGGAGACCTTCCCATGGGAAAACCCACTGCCAGGCAGGCCAGGGTGGGCAGCCTGGAGAAGAGAAGGCTCCAAGGAGAGCTCAGAGCCCCCTCCAGTGCCTAAAGGGGCTCCAGGAGAGCTGGAGAGGGACTGGGGACAAGGGGGAATGGCTTCCCACTGCCAGAGGGCAGGGTTGGATGGGATATTGGGAAGAAATCCTTCCCCGGGGGGTGGGCAGGCCCTGGCACAGGGTGCCCAGAGAAGCTGTGGCTGCTCCATCCCTGGGAGTGCCCAAGGCCAGGTGGGACAGGGCTTGGAGCAACCTGGGCTGGTGGAAGGTGTCCCTGCCCATGGCAGGGGATGGAACAAGACAAGCTTTAAGGTCCCTTCCAACCCAAACCATCCCAGGATTCTGAGCCCACAGAGCAGCCCCTCACACTCCTTCAGCACCAGCACCTACAGGGAATCATCTTTCTTACCTTCCTCTTGCTCATAAAACTACTTTTCAATTTGGCTTTCACACAGCAAACACCCGCCACCAGCTTATTGTACCTGGAAACAAATTCTTGCAAAACTTTAGTGGGAAAAGAAAGACACTGAGCCAACAAAATCCAGCTCCACGTCTGGATATGGTCTGAGCACAGCAACGGAACCAAAACACTCAGGGGTCCAGGAAAAAGCTGTATTGAAATTAAATTACAACATGAATCTTGCCAGACACAACTTGGGGTTGTATTCCTTATTTATAGAGACCTGTGGATTTGGAGAGACCCTTTACTGATTACAAATTTAATTTTTTCTCTCTCAGATTCCAACCTGGAGTCTCCCAACACCACTGCCTGTAAAAATCTCTGTATCTAGAGACAAAGCCAAGGCCTGGCAGACAAAACCAGCTCAAAACACACCTTCATTTACACCCCGAGCTCTCCACAGTGCTGGGTACATCCTTCCACCTCACCCCTCAGCCTCCCAGACCAGAGGGCACAGAGGAGGCTCACTGAGGGGATGCCACACATCAGGGCTGTGAGCAGTCAAGGGATGGTGCCTTATGGATTCAAAGGAGCTCTTCAAAACCACTTTTGGAAGTCAGGTGTACCTGGCCAGCAGCTGGAAGCCCTGGCCCCCTCCAGACCAGGAATTCAAGCTGGAAGTCAGCAGCACATGGCACCTTTACTCCAAGTGTTTCCATTCTCCACGAGCAATACCACAACTCCAGCACCTTTTATCCAGGTGGGAGCAGCCCCATGTCCAGGGGCTGGGCAGGAGGAGGTGGGATTCACCCAAACCCACAGCGTCACCTGCATCACACTGGGATCAACCTCCTGAAGGTGACTGATGCAGTGGCACTGCACAGCAGGCACTGGGGCAGCCCTGGCAAACAGCTGGGAGTGTGCAGCGTGTTCCCTCCTCCACAGCTCACTGGGGCCTTGGGAAGAAATAGGGAATCCAAAAAAAAACACCAAAAAAACCCAAACCCAATATTGTTTTAAGGTTTCCTCCACCATGACAAGACCACAAGCCTGACCAGGCTGGAGGAGCTCCAAGGGACGGAGCGGAGGCACAGCGGGCGCTCTGTGCAGCTGCCAGGGCACACGAGGAAGGCCCTGATGCTGCCAGAAGATTTTTAATTTATTCAAAACCATTTAATAGCTCTCCTATTGAACAGAACCATCGGCAGCTGGCGAGGAGCCCGCTCGTGAGCGGGGCTGTTCCTGAAGAAAGCTGCTGGAGCTCATCCCTGCGGGCAGAGGGGGCTGGGGCGAGCTGTGCTTCCAGCAGCTCCCTCTCCATATCGGTGTTCCAATCGTTTCGAGGGTAAGCTTTTGATTAGTGGGGGATGCAGAAGGGATCAGCACCGGCTGGACCACACGCAGCATCTCTCGGTGTCAGCAGCATCCCTGCCTGAAGCGGGGCAGGGGGGTGGCAGTGACATCCCCAGGCACTCCCGCCCCCTCCCAGAGAGTGGGGGGTTCCAGGGGCGACCCCCCTGTCCCCTCAAAGGACCGTGTGGCTCCGGGAACAAAGGCCCTTGGCAGGGCACAGCTCCTCCCGATGCTAATCTGGCTCTTGCCTCCCACCCGCTTTGTGTTTCACTAAAAATATCGCGGCGGAGGAAGTTTCCGTGCGGGGTGGATGCTCTCCTCCCCGGGAGGGGCTTCCTGCGCTGCCCCGCTGCCAAAACAGCCCCCAGAGCAGCCCCCTGCCCGGCCCCACTGCCCTCGACAGGCTGGTGACAACCACCCGGTCCCCTCGCTGTCCCCACGGCCCACGCTCCGGAGCACCGGGGGATGCAGGACACAGCCCACGCCAAAGGAAGGGCTCTGCATCCAGCCCCCCTTCCCACCACGCTGGGATGGACCAGCATGTGGGACCTGGGATGTGCCAGGGCTGCCCCTGCCAAGCCACACTGAGCTCTTCACCTCCCAACTCCATGGGCGACTGTCACCTCGAATCGGGACCGTGGGTGACTGTCACCTCGAATCGGGACCGTGGGTGACTGTCACCTCGAATTGGGACCGTGGGTGACTGTCACCTTGAATCGGGACCGTGCCCCGCAGGACAAGGCTCAGGTCCCCGCCAGCACCTCCTCCCAGGTCCCTGCCAGTGCCCAGCACACGCTGCTCAGCCAAGCCAGAGCTCCCACGGACCCCACAGCACACAGTGGGGCACTGCCAGCCCCACACGGACACCACAGCCAAGGGGGGAACAGGTCACTGATGCCCACGGGGTGAGCAGATGGGACTGGGTGGAGGACGAGGCTGGGGCTGCCCCACTCCCAGTGTGGCTTTGGGATGTGGAGCCCCCCAGCAGCACAAAGGGGAAAGCAGCCACCACCATCACGGAATCCTGGAATGGTTTGCACTGGAAGGACCTTAAAACCATTTCATCCCACTCCCCTGCCATGGGCAGGGACACCTTCCACTAGCCCAGGTTGCTCCAAGCCCCATCCAACCCAGCCTTGGACGCTCCCAGGGCTGGGTTTGGCACCTCCAGCTGCCCCCTGGCCCAACCTCCATTCCCAAGGTGCTGAGCTGGAGCTGCTCCAGAGCCCAGCCCAGCCCTGTGACACTCGATGCCAGAGCCCGGCACTCTCAATAATGCAGCAGGGTCAGTGCCAGCTTCCCCATGGCTCTGCCCACCTGCTGCCCCACGTTTGGGATTGAAGCACTGATCCCAAAAGCAAGGGATCCCTCTGCTGCTCCTTGGCTGAGCTCCCAGAAGGAGCAGATCCCCCATGGCTCCGTGTGTGCCCACTGCAATGGCATCCTCTGGGGGGAGACCAGGGGGCTCTGGCCCCACTGTCCTGCCCCCAGCTCCCCACAGGCGCTTTCCCTTCCACACCCATCCCATCCCACATCCTCAGCTGGGAACTGCACCAGGAGCTCCTGGGAGCCTCAGGCAGCTCCACACAGGCTGCAGAAACTGTTTGTGAAGTGTCTATTTGTTTTTTCGCAAAGTGCCTCTTTTTAAGCAGAGAAAGGCAGAGCTCACAGTGCCCTGATGGGCACACGCTGCTTCCCTCCAGCTCTGCCCTTTCAGACCCTCTGATCCCAGAGACAGAGCTGCTGTGGGAAGGGCAGGGAATGCTGCTGGGGCATGGCCACAGCTCCTGGGGCTCCCTGACAAAGGGCTTCCCCGTGGCAGGAACCTCACCCAGGCTGGGCCAGGGACAAGCCTTGCCATCTTCCCCATCACCCTCTCCCCCAGCTCTGAGCCCGCCACAGGGAGTGCAGGATGCTACAGGGATGCTGCAGGGAAATGCTTTAATTCAAACCATCCCCTCACTTATTTATTTATTTTTTTGAATTGCATAATTGCTGCAGACATTTCTGCTCATGTTTGGTTTTATTACATCTTTGTGGTTATTCTACAAGCCCTAAATTTTGGGCCTCAACTGAGCTGGCAAAGTGCTCCAAAAACATCTGTCCCGAGTTACTCCCCTTGCAGTGCTCCGTCAGGAGACATCACAGCACAAGGGGTTTATTTGCATCAGAGAAAAGTTCTTAGCCCTGACCCAAAGAGAAGAGTAAACATTTACAGCCTCGAGGTCAGTGCTGGCCCCACACCTGGCCCCAACAGGCACCCAGCACATCTGTCCCCAGGCACGCCAGGCCAGGGCACACAGGAGGCTCAGGAGCTGCCACAACCCCTGAGTCACCCAAGGGACACCCAGTGACATTGTCCCTCCCCGAGCAGGGGACAATCAACAACCAGCCCTTAATCCCCCTCCATTAAAATTCCCAGACTCAACAGGCTTCAATCCAGCAGCTACAAGACATGGGCTTGTTCTCCAAAGGATAAACTTCCCCAAAGTTTATCCTTGGCAAAGGTTGAAAAAGGTCCCTTTGCACATCCACCCCCACCCCTGCAGTGACCAGAGCAGCAAAGGAAGGGAATGGCATGGCTGGGCAGGGAATGGCATGGCCGGGCAGGGAATGGCACGGCCGGGCAGGGAATGGCACGGCCAGCCCCCAGCCATGTCCCCTGCCCACCACGGCCACCTCTGCAATGACCAGCAGCACCCAGGGCAGTGACTGGCAGCACCGCTCAGTGCCAGCTCACCTGCCTGCCACATTCAGCATTTCATTAACAGCCACCGCTGGCCCAAGGGCACCTTGGCCATTCAGGCAGCTCTCACCAGGCGCCCAGAGCAGCCCCTGCCACACCGGGACCCCCCTGCTCTCCACCTCCAGACCTGCCAGCAGTGCTGGAGTCCGGCAGGGCAGAGGCAGAGCCCTGGGAAAGCAGGAAACAGTGGCCAGAGGAACATGTTGGGGACAGGGGAGCACACAGCATGGGGACACGTGCCCTGCCAGGGGACACAGCATGGGGCAGGCAGGGAGCAGGCAAACCCCAAGCCCCCCCAGCCCAGCAGACATGGGCATGGGCACAGCAGGGACAGGGCAAGGCAGCCCCAGCTCCCTGTGCCACCTCAGCACACAGGACACAGGTCCCCCCTGGCACTGGGGACAGCAGAGCGGTGACAGGGACAGTGGCTGGCTGCCAACCCTACTGCCCAGGGCAGGCAGCAGGATTGGAAAGACGTGCTGAATTATTCATGGCATCACCTGGGTTCCTGGAGCACGAGGTCCTGGGCACCAGGTCTCTGCTAGGGTACACAGTGACCTCCCACCCACGGTAGAGCTCTGAGGGTCACCCCTCTTGGGGAATCAGTCTGGGACAGCCTGGGGGGGCTGGCAGGGCTGTGCCCACCCTCCCTGCCCACCGGCACAGCTGTCCTGGGTGCCAGATTTCCCTCCTCTTTTTCCTTCCATGCTTCAGGCTGCCCTGACCAACCCGGCCCCAAATCCAGGAAAACTCCAGCCTTTACATAAACAAATGTGCTCACAAAAATGCAGCTCCCTGGGAGCAGCGCCGGGTTCCCACAGGGGCAGGCTGGGGCCACAGGTCTGCAGTGGAGGCAGCTGCCTTTTCTCCTCCTGCACTCAGGGCCCCCAGGGAAGTCCACAAAAACCCTAAATCTGGCTGGGGACAAATCCCTGCGTGTATCCCAGCTGACACAGACCCACTTAAATCTCAAAAATCCCCCCCAACTCAGGAGCTGCACATCCCAGTGCCTGGGATCTGCAGGATCAGGGTCAGGCTCGAGCTGCCCCATGGAGGGACACGGCGCTGGGGGGCTGAAACTGGGGCCAGCCACCCTGTGCCCACCATCCCCTGGCCTCTGGCTGCTTTGGGACACAGCAGGAGGGACATGGCACCTGGACCAGGAGCCTGCCTGGTGCGGTTCCACCACCCTGCAGGGAGCAGGACTGCGAGGCACCGCAGCGGGGTCAGCTCCTGCTGCTCCGGCCACCCCTGACCTCACAGCAGGGTCACACACGGCCCTGGCACCGAGAAGTGACCTTGGCTGGGGGGGCTGGCAGGGCCCAGCTGTCCCCAGGGCTGTCACCCACCAAAGCAGGAGCAAACCAGCCACTGCCCCGAGGCTCTGCCAGTGCCCGACACGCTCAGCGCCCGTCCCCACGGGGGACATGTCACACGGGGGGACATCACTGCTGCAGTCAGTGCTTCCCTTTGCCCAGCTCAGGCTCCACCAAAACCAGCTGTGTCTCTGGCACAGCGAGCCCCGAATGCCCAGGCAGAGGCCCCCTGAGACCCCTGAAGGGAACACGGGTGCTCCCTCCCTCTCACCCCCAGCCCTGCTCAGTTCTCCCTGTCCCACCCTCTCCTTGGAGGAGCCAAAACCCAAAGGCCGGAAAGGACCGTCCTGTTCCGTGGCCTGACTTCCCGTCAGAACATGCTCTTGGATCCCGACCAGCAAACGAAACAGAGAAAGGAGAGGAAATCCCCCATTTGGAAAGTCACCCCCAGCCACCATACACAGCAACCCCCACGCGGGGAATGTCCCCTCTCCCACCACCTGTGCCAGGGCTGCACCAGCGCCCAGGGGAAACACACCCAGCATGGTCACACAGACCTGGCAACAGCTTCAAATCATGTAATAAATACAGAAAAATAAAATGCCGCCTCCAATCGTGCCCTGCCAGCCCCAGGGAAGGAAGGTCCTCTTCTGCAAGATTGCAAAGAGTTCCAGAGGGAAGAACCAGAGTGAGACCCTCTCATCATCACTGAGGTGCTCATGCCTCCTACCAGCACCACCCCTCATCTCCACCGGGCTGTTTCTCCATGGAAGGCTCCCAAGGGCAGGACATTTTCCTCACTTTCCCACTGACAATCTCCATGGCAGCCCAATGGCCACTTCTGGGCCAGCACCAGGCCCGCTCCGAGGGGACAGAGACAGAGCAGCCCCTACAAGGCCCCGGGGAGGAGGAAGATGATGGTGAGGAGGGAACACCCATGGCACCTCCTGGAAGAGGCTGTTGAGCAGCAGCGCTTCTGCCCGGCAGCACAGACCAGCAAGCACAGGAGGGGACGGAACAGGGACAGGGAAGGGGACAGCTGGCTGTGGAGCAGTGCCGGGGCCACCAGCTTGGCCGTGGAACACCCACACAGCTCCTGCCACATTCCCACCTGGAGCAGGGGCAGCCTGGAGTGAGCCCCACTATCTGCAAAGCACAAGCCTGCGCCGTCCCCGCCAGCCCCGCAGCCATGGAAACTGGACGTTTTCCACCCTGAATTCTTTCCTCTTTGGAAAGCAGTTTACCAATAAAAGGCTCTTAGTGCCAAATCACAGTCCAGACCCAGGCCACTTAAAAAGAGCTAATTTCCTTCCTATTTCAGCAAATAGCTGAGAACACGCTCGCCCCAGATGTTCCCTCCCTCCTGCAAATAATGGAGGGGAGAGAAGCTCATTCATCAGCCGCAGCTTTGCCATGTCCCTGCTCCGAGCAGCCTGTCTGGGGGTGGATGACATGCAGGCTGGGACACCGCGGGGTCACTCGCTGGGCTGACAACCCCCAGAGACCCTCGGGGGGCACAGAAAGGGGGGCGGCAGCGCAGCCCCCGGCGGCCAACACAGAGCGAGTCCAAAGGGCAGTGCTGGACACAGCAGCTCCCCAGGCTGACAGCCACACACGGGAGGGTCTCTGATGGGACATGCCGTGCTCCCAGAGGGGCTCCCACCCCACTGCCCACCCCGCGCCACCGGCCCCGCACTCACCTTCCTGCTGCCGTGGGAGGAGAAGCTGTGGGAATGCCGCTGGAGGCTGAGATCCAGCTGCGGCTTCCAGAGGTCCCCGTTGTCGCTGGCCGGGGCCGTGGTGGGTGCCAGGCTGGGGTGCAGGATGCCATTGTGCACCATGTCCTCGGTGCACGTCAGCCGCAGGCTGCACAGGTACTCGTCCGTCTCCTTGTCCACCACCAGCAGCCGCGTCTCCGTCTCCACGGCTTTGATGCGCTGCACCACCTGGGAAGGAGAGCCATGAGTGAGCCGTGTCCTGAGCAGCTCCCAGGGCTGGCAGGAGCTGGACCAGGGGGCCACCAGCTCCAGGACCCGGGGGCCATCGGACTCAGGGGCCACCCTCTCCGGGACCCGGGCCGGCCACCAGCTCCCCCACCCTCCTGAAGCTTCAGTCTGCGTGAAGGTTTGCTGCCCCTTCCAGCCATCAGTGACGGGGGAAAAGGGCAGAGCGTGGCTTTGGGAGACCCCAGGATGGAACCTGCAGCCCTGTGTGATGATGGTGGTGCAGCAGAGACGGCAGCAGAGATCACCCACCCTGCCCCTGGATGGTTTTAGGAAGGGAACAGCCCAATCCATGCACCCATTCCCAGCCTGCCCTGGGGACCAGCAGAGACAGGGGAGCGCTGGGAGCACTGCTGGGATCCAGCTCCAGGCAGTGTTGAATGGGGACATTGTCCTGCTGCTGCCCAGCTCCTTCGCACAGATCAGTGACTGGCAGAGGCTCCAACAGGCACTTGTGGTGCCAGCACAGCGAGAAGAACCAGGAGGAGCCGATCCCTCAGCCAGGCAGGTGGGTAAATCCCACCCGCATGGCTGAGATGGAAACAGGGAAAATCCAGGACATCCACAGGAGCAGGGTAAAGGGAAACAGGCTCCAGGCTCCCTGCTGACAGCCACTGAGGGCACCTCCTCCCTGCACAGGCCTTCATCCCAAGGAGGAGGAGGAGGAGGGGTGGTGGCACTGGCAATGCTGCTCAGCTGCCACCACCAGCCACGGGGTGGCCCTGAAAACCCCACACACGCTGGGAACCCCCCCGAAGCAACACTGGGCTCCTTGTGGGGCCCCTGCTCTGATCTAGGTCACAGCAGCCAGACACGCCACCGCCGCCAAGGTTAGGGCGACAAACGAGCATAATGCGCAATTAGCCAGCGTTTATTTACTCCCTGCAAGCTCCACTCAAGGTCAACAGGGCCCGTATCTGCAAATGAGAAAGAAAACAACCCACAAAGAATTTACAGGCTGCAGACAAGGCTGCTTGTCCCGAACCATCCGCTGCAGCTCCGGCTCCGCGCGCTGTGCCGGGCGGTCCCACCGGGGCTCCCACCCGTAACCACCCCGAACAGTGCCAGGGCCCAGAAAACCCATCTGCTCCATCAGATCCATTTACACCCCACATCAGACGGCGCTGCTGACACTGGCACTGCCTGTGTAGGGACACTTCTCCCAGAGGGGACCTGGCAGCAGCAGGCACAGATGGGGAATGGGCTGGTCCTGCACGGCGATGTCCTCCAGCCCCCACAGCTTGGGTGCTCCAGGCAGGGACCCACAGTGGTCCCACAAACCCCAACGACACTCGAAGGCACCACAGAAGGGCCCCAACCCAGCAAGGAGCTGTGCAGGGATCACCCCAGTGCGGAGCTCCCCGGCAGCCACAGCGAGAGCAGTGATGGAGCACATGGAGCAAGCGTTCCCCGAGTCCCACGGGGGCAGGGACTGAGCCTGGCAGGGATGGACAGTGGCACAGAGCAGCCCCTCAGCCTCTCCCCACGAGCATGAGGGGCTTTCTGTGACAAGCTGCCCAGGCAGCGAGGTGGGAGGCAAAGCAGCAGCCAGACCCTGCCCAGGTCCTGCCCAGCACCGTACCCGTTTCCGAGCCATGCTCACAGCCCCGAGTCTGCAGAGCTTCTGGAGACACCGCAGCCTTCCCTGCGCATCTGGGACCTTCTCAGCACCAGACCCAGCCCCACGATTTCCGCAGCTCCACCCAGACAGACTTTTCCCCTTGGTGACACCAGCACCAGCCCTTCCACCCTTGCCAACAATAGCTGCCCAGGAAGGGGACTCTCAGTGCCACCAGAAGCAGCTCCAAAAGAGGTGCCCGTGGCCTGTTGCACAGTGCCAGGCTCCACAGGGACCGGGGGGCACAGCAGGAGGGCAGGAGCCACAGCTCTGCCCAGTGCCCACAGTGCCACCAGGGCGAGGAACCCAGGAGCTGGGGGGCAATTTTACATCCAAGACATGAAACGCCCTGAGAACACGTTCTGCCTTCGCTCCTTGGGTAAGGCCAGGAAGAAACAGAGAACAAAGACACAAATGCTGCCAGCTTCAGCTGGAAACACAGTTACACCCAAACAGCAAGGCCTTGTTAGCTGTAAGCTCCATCCCGATGCACACGGAGAAGAGTTACTTATTCAAGGCTGGGGAAGGAGCAGCACGAGGAGGGGCCACGGTGAATCAGCTGCTCAAACCCATTGGCAGGAGCTGGTGTGTGACTCGGTACAGCATCGCCCTTCCCACAGCCCCTCAGTGCTGGGTCGTTTTGGGAAAGGAAGAGAGTCTTGTGGTGCTGAGGCAGCAGAAAGGGTGATGCCCAGGGCAGGCAGGGCTGCTCCTGCTCCCATCGTTGCGTGCTCATAGACCCCAATGCCGTGGCAGCAGGAGCACAGGACAGCACCCAGCTCTTCGACACCCTAGATGGGACACCCCGTCCCAATCACTGCTCTGCAGTGGGGAGTGAGTGCCAGGGCTCCATCCCGCATCCATGAGAGCCAGGACTCCTCCTCGGCGAGCACCAAGACTCCATCCTGCCTCCAGCAGCAAAAAGGGGAAGAAAGGGAAATTTCTCCCACTTCACTGGACCTACTGGGAAGCCCCAGCACGATTCAAAGACACAGCTGCTGTCTCAGCTCTGCTATCGCCCATCCCCAGCAGCCCAGCTCCAGCAGGGAGTTCTGAAGGCTTCCAAGGCACGGCAGGAACACAGCCCTCCTTCCTGCCCAGCCAGATCAAAGACGGGGATCCTCCTTCAACAGGCTTGAAATCACACTCAGGACAAACACTGACTTTCACACAGCTGGCTCAGAGCACCAAAACAAGCACAATTAGCCACGAAAACCCACCAGGCTCATGGAGAGGAGGCCACGAGGCTCCACTGGAGACACCCGGCAGGCTCAGCCTCCGCTCCAGCACAGCCACACGCACACGTGGTGGGCGCAGGCTGGGAGCCCCAAAGCTCTGCGGGGCGCGGGCGCTGCCCTGGCACTGCCCTGGCCATGTGGTTCGAGTCACCAAAGCACCAAACCCCACCGAGCCGCAGGAGCCACGAGGCCAAGGGTGCCCCTGCCAGGCTCCGGGAGCCCAGCGGGGCTGGAGCTGCCTCAACCTCACTGCTTGTTTTTTCAGGCTGAACTGTTTGACAAACACAAGTTTCACGTTTACAAACAGAAAACGACACAGCCGAGAGGCAGCTCCCTCGGAACGCCCCCAGGCAGGGCCGCGGGCAGGCACAGCCCCGACCGCCCCCAGCCCTATCGCAGCCCGGCCAGCGACACTGCCCGACATCTGCACAGCCCTATCGGGAGATCTGAGGCATCCCCGTACGCTCCGGGCCGCACAAGCGGCAGCCGCAGCTCGTCCAGAGCAGCCAAGAAAACCCACGGCAGAGCCGGAAATAAAGCCCGGGTCTCCCCATTCCTTTCCATCACAGATTGCATAAGGCGGCGGAGCCGTGCCCAGCCCCGGGCACCGCCGCCTTCCCCACCTGGGCACGGGCACAGCGGCCCGGGGGACACCGCACCGAGCGCCCCGGGCACCGAGCCCCGCAGCCCCGGGCACCGAGGGCACGGGGCACCGAGCCCCGCAGCCCCGGGCACCGAGGGCACGGGGCACCGAGCCCCGCAGCCCCGGCCGGGACGGGGGGCACCCACCCCACCGCTGCCCGCCCGGGGGGCTCCGGCAGGGACATCTGGGCTGCAAACACGCCTTTCTCCCGTTCCAAGGAGGCTGGAGCGGGGCAGCGCCGAGCCGGGGC
>VWZG01000210.1:0-40055 GCA_013396735.1 Grallaria varia
ATATAAAAAGAGAGGTATATGAAAAAAACCCCATTACTGGATGTGGTTACCTCTGAAGTGTCAGTCTCTAAAAATCCCAAATTAGTCACTGAAATAAAAGGGCACTTCTCTGTGGTCACTTCCACATCTAAATAAGAAGTAGTACCCTTCCTTTGTTTCGCTGAGGAGTTCCATGGTTGCAGTCATTAGAGTTTGCAAGCAGTCAGGATCCTTGTGACAGGCCTCACTGAGCTGTATGGTAAGTGAATAGTTCTGTGTTCAGAGAAGTGCTGGGACCCTGCACAGTGTGTAAGGCACAAGCCAGCAAACAGTGGTGAGGGTCGAATGTTGAATGGCATTTTATTCAGTTTGGGCCATTTCTGCTAAACACTGAATTACCTGGGGTGAGAAAAACGGCACAGGATTTGAAATGTGAGGCTCTGGCATAAGGTAAACGTGCAGGGAGGGCAGAGTGTTTGCCCAGGTGACCTTGCTTTGGATCCCTCTGGGTGCCAGGCTACTGCACTTCACTTCTGCAATGAAATTGTTTGCTGTAATATTGCCTGTGCACAGATGCACACACACAGACATGCACACTGTTTTCCTTTCTGCTCCTAAGGTTAATTGATATGAGCTTCACTTGTTTACATAATTCTATGTGCCATCATAACTTGTCAAGCTATTTAAGGAAAAATATTTACATAGAGTTGAGAGAAAAAAGGGGTTTTTCCTATCCATTTTTAGAGCCATCAGGGTATATTTAGGCTATGGCCAGTGTATGGATGAAAAGCTCATTTAAGAGAGCAGCAAAACACTTGCAAATATGCTTTGTGAAGGTTATAAATTCTAGTGTTGACATTTGGGTGTGGAGAAGAGAGAAGCAGAAGGGGAATAAATGCCAACATAAATGTATTGCCATAATTTCCAAGGGAATAAGGAAGAACTTTTGCATGGGTTTTTTCAACTGTGGCTAGAAAATATAAGTCTGCTGAGCCCATACTGTTTTATTTACGAGTCTTCACATTCTCAGAAACCTGTTTTTGCATGTGGAGCGCAGTGGCAGTATTCGTAATCAGTATGCCAAGAGAAATGTCATTATTTTGAAAGCTGTGGAGTGCCTCACCCTTTGAGTTCCCAGGAACTGGTATTGGGAAATAAAAAAAAAAAAAAGGAAAAAGTTGCTTTAGCAAGTAGATGTGAGAGACAGATGAAATGGCTGAACTAAAGGAATACCTTTATGGGGGAAAAAAAAAACCTAAAGTGAGACTTCCAAGCTATTTCTGGCATCTCTCTGCACACCTTTGGTGAGCCAAAGTACATATGCAGTGCTGAAAGTGCCCTGTCTGATGCAACTTCAAGCCGTGATTCACAGCTTCCACCCCAAATCTTTTCTAGCCTCAGAACTCAGAGGATTTGGGTAGCAGTTGGATGAGCTTTCTTTCTTCTTTCCTAAGTGTCTTGAGGAGCCTTCCAGCAGTGTCATCACTGCAGATTGAGGTGCAGCTGAGAAATGCAGCCTTTCCAGGAAGCAAAGGGAGGAGGTGTTGTCTTCATGCACAGGGGGATCGTCATCACTAAGCTGTCCTAATGAAAGAAACAGCCCAAGAGGTGATTTGAGACCTCACCCAGAAAAAGGGCAAGCTCAGCACCTTGTCTCCTGCTCCTTGGAGGAGGGCAGGGTTTGGCCATGGCATTGCTGCTCTTTGTGCAGCAACCCCTGCCCCTGTTGGTGCTGACAGAGTCAGTCAAAGTCATCGCTCTGGTAGCAGCATGGCTGGGAACAGGGAAGCAGTTGGGAGCTGTGATCCATGCCTGTCTCCCGAGGGAGAGCCCAGCAGGCACATCCCACTGGGTGCCACAAGGCCTGCTGTGCTATGGGTACTGGCTAAATGCTGCTGAAGCATCACTTAGTGCTGACTGGCTTTAGCAGCTGATGGAATTGTGGTATAAAGCAGTTCAAAACAGAGATCAAACTTGGGATCCTCGAGCTGCTTCTAGTAGGGACAAGGTGTTTCTGAAGGGGAAAAAAAACCTTATACATTACTTCAACCTGTTAAGAAATCATCTTAGCTAAGCTTTCTGGAGAGCTCTGAAACATTTCCCTGCGCTTACACTGTAGCCAGAACTCCTTAAAAAATCCTTAAAGCTGTGATTAAGTGTGTTTTGTCAGCACTTGAAGTGGAGATTACATCATCTTGTAATATATGTCCATAAAATCAAGGCATAGCAGTCTTCCTGATCAGATGCACAGTACAGTACTACCTCCTTCCCCTACTGCTTTAATTGCATGTGGCAGCCTTTTTTAGGACAGGAAATTTATATTATGTTTTCCAATTGAAACTTTATTAAAGTTGAGTAAGGAACTGAACTTTGGATATTTTATCTCCTGTAGTTACTTGAGCACTTGGAACTTAGGGATCTAAAGTGAACAAACTGGGCTACCTGATGCATCTAATTTAAACATTGTTTTTCATGAGAATTTTCTTTTAGAATATATTTCTATTATACAGTCATCAGGTATTGTTTTTCCATATGACTCACTTTGATAAAAAGCCATTGTTTTCTCCTTCTGTGTTTCTTGTCTTTTTTTTTTTTCCATTTTTGTGGGGGAAGAAAAGGTCACAAATAAATAGATTTGTCTCAAATGCTACAGTAGCTTTTGATTGCTTCTGCTTTTGACCAAGTCTAAACATTTCGTATCCTCAAAGAATTTCACTCCTGGAAGTGGGGATGCTTTTCTGGGGCTAAAGCCAGCTGAGAGAGGAATGGTATTGTTTTGTTATTGCTTCTCATAGGCTGCAGTGGCAAATGCTGGAGCTGCAGTGACCTGAGAGCCTTCAACCCTGCCTGTCAGCTCCCACCTTGCCCTCCATAAACACCTCCAGCCAGTTCACCGTTGCTCAGCTTGTGAGTGGAACAATTCCAGTCCAAACCAGAACACTTGTAAATCACATATTAAAAGCGTTTTACAAGCCTGTGCACTAAATGGGAAACATGCACACAAGGTGCATTGTTCACATGTGGCTGTAGCTGAGGCCAGAAACTGCAGGGAGAGGGGAGCGAGGCCACGTGAAAGGCCCAAGGGAATCAGCTCCCAGTTGGGCAACTACAGGTCCATGAGTCCCTTCACAGGTTGCTGGCTGGTTGCTGCAGCTGCTTTCAGCTCTCAGAAGCCTTTCTTAATTCCTATGCACTTAAAGATGCCCCAAGAGCAACCAGGAGTCAGACTTCAAACCCTACTGGGTGAGCAAAGAGGCTGCTGATGCTGACAAAGGGGAAAGGATTAGCTTTCCCTGTGCCTGAGGCAGGGCACGGTCCTCCTAGAGAGGAGCAGGAGCTGCTGGAGGAGCAAGGGGAGGAGGCAGCAGGACACCAGAGGGGTTAGATGGGCTGTCTCCCAGGTTTGAAGGTTGGGGTCGTTTGTCAGGGAGCAACAAATCGGTGTGAGTCCCAGAGTCAAAGGGAAAACGTCCTGAGGATTTGCTCCAGTGGCACAGTTTTGGACTTAAAGCCTAGAAATGGGTCTCCCGGCAGCTGGAGGTGTCAGAAGAGCAGCTGGGCTGCTGTCCCCTTGCACCCTGCAATTTAAATCAGCTGACATAGGCCTCAAGATGTTTGTGCTTTCATTCTGGCCCACCTAAACCTTGTCTATTTGTTTTTTTTTTTCAAGCATGCAGGCAAGACCAGGGACTTGGGGAGAAATAGCCTTACATTTAACATAATTATAGTATTTATATTTGAGGGAGCAATTTGAAATAGTTTTAATGTTAAGCTGTAAAAATGGCTTTAGTATTTTAGATGGGCTTTTATTCATCCTCCTAAGTCTTTCTTTTTTTTCCATGGGTTAAACCTGAACTTCATAAGCACTGATGATATGAAAAGGTACAATTAAATAAATGTGTCTAGAGAAAATAGGTGCATTAGCTTTGTGCAGGGCTTGCCTCCCCTGCCTCTTACTTGGTGTTGCATCTAGGCTCTCTTCCAGAAGTTTGCACACCTCACATAGCTCTCTTGGCCTCACTGGAGCTGTGTCTCTTGGGTGTAACCATGGGCATTGAATGGGTGATTCCCCATGCCAAAGACTGTGCCTGGCTGGGCTGGTAACATCCAAAAAGGCAAGAGGTACAATATAAATGTACGTTATGACTTTCCGTGCTGATGTGAACTTGATGCTTAAAGACAGAGCAGGGCAAGGCAGATCTAGGCTGCTTTGGATGTTTTTGTCAGCTGATGGAGGTGCTGGCTGCCTGTGATCTTGCTGCTGAAGAGATGCAAGATCTTTCTGATCTTGCTGTGTTGACAGCAAGCAGTGATTCCTCTGCTACACTGGTAGCTCACAGGTGGGGGCTGCTCTGCCCACTGGGAAGGGTCTTTGCTAAGACTTGTGCTGAGAGAGGTGTAACCTGCAGTTACTGGAGACTCTCTGTGGTGACAGGCTGGGGAGTTCAGCTCCAAACTTTCATTGATTTTGTTTCGTGAAATGTTTTTTTTTTTGTTGCTGTTACATGGATATTCAAGCCCTCACCTTCCCCAGGTGTGGAGGTCAACATGAGGATGCTGCACAACCAGGCTGGGTACACTGGGCTCTGGGGGTGATTTCTAGGCAGCACTGCTGAGCTGTTTGACACCATGACATTGCTGCTCTCCAATGTCTGCAGCTCCCTAGGGCTGGGAGAGTAGTCAAAAAGCTGACTTCTTGGAGCCTGAACTCATTGTGCTTCCTCCCATGTCCCCTTCAGGACTCAGCTGTTAGAGGCTGGGGTGCGTGCAGGAGTGGGGGCCTTGTCTGGAAAGGGTGTGCAAGGCAAGTAGAAGTGATCCATCAGAGTTGGTGTGACTTCCTTGGCTTAGTGATGGCAAAAAAGACCCGAAGGGTGGCCACAAAGGAGCCTCCTTTTTCTGTAGCCCACTCTTTGCAGCTTCTCTGCCAGGGATACGAACTGTCACTGTCTCCTGGTCTTTGCTTTGTGAGCATTGAATTTCATTCTGTTTTGTGGACATCTACATTTGACAAAATGAAGTTGGCCTTTAAAGTAACTTGTACCCATTTCAATCCACATCCTAGGGCCAGTTGTTATTTCCTAGACATCAGTTAGCTGGAGGCTCAGTCAGCCAGTACAGTGGACCTGGTATCTGCAACAGCCAGTCAGTGTGGATATACTGACACAGGAGGCATGCAAGAAAAAAAATAGTGACAAGTGCCTTCTTCACAAAGAATGACAGGATAACAAAGGCTGGTGGGAGTCTCCACTCCAATCCCCACTCAAGACAGGTCCATCTGAATCAAGTTCTCAGTGCTGTGTGCAGTTGATGTTTGAAAAGAAGTCCCCACCACCTCTCTGCACCATACTCCAGTGTTTGACCATCCTCATGGTGAAAACACTTTTCCTGGTATTTGAGTGGATTTTCCCATCTCCCATCCTGTGCATATTTGCCCTCTGTCCTGCCCCTGCTCACCTCTGAGAGGAGCCTGGCTCTGTCACTGCCATAATTTTCCAGCAGTACAGACTGAACCAGGCACTTGGCCGGTTTCTCAAAAGCAAGATGAGATGACTGAATAGCTCAGTAAAGGCAGGCTGTAATCTGTCCATGAGGAGAGTGAGGTCATGGTGATGCTGACAGTGCTTTGTGTTGGAAAGTTCATTATTAATTGTGTTAGCTCGATTTTCATGCTCTCTTTGCGGTGTACCAAGTGACCGCTCTTTAACAATGCGAAGCCCTCCATCTCTGGGTTAAAGAATACCTCTGGGTTCTGTCTTTCATTACATTTGTTCTGCTGTGTGTGTGCATAGCATTCCTTTCCCCTTAGGCAGACAACCTCCTAGGCTTTTAAGCAACCCAGGCCATAAAAATATTTACATTTTTCTATAGCATTTGGCCTGTACACAGTCAAACAAGCATGGCACTTGCTAAGGAATTGTGGGGCTGGGATTCAGTGGGAGTGGCATCCTAAGCCGCAGCCTGCTGGCTTGCCTTGCTCCCATCCCTGCGGTGACAAGACCATCTCACACAGAAATGTCTCTGTGGCCATGAAACTTCTTTGCAGGCCCCAGAAAGAGGTAGTGTGTTGAAACTGCCTATTTAGACATAACTCCAAGCAGCGCAGTGTTAACATTATTTTCCTCATAGGAAAAGCTCTTCTTCGTTTTAAAGACAGATGTGGTGTTTGTTCAAGACACGTTTGATGCAGTTACAGCCCCATACATAGCCAGGAGTTCATAGCAGTTGCCCTCACCACTGCTTCAGGCTTTTAGGACAGGGTTAAGGTGTCTTTTCTTCTGAGTCAGTCTTGATCCTTCACCTACTTCCCTGCACGCTGCTGACATCAGCACTGTGATTGATGGTGCAGAATCTGGGCTTTGGGGCTTATCTTGCAGAGCAAAGTTTGCTGCATCTACGTGCATGTTCTTTGTTCCCTGTTCTTTGTACTGTAGTTGTGGAGCAATCGTGGCAGCTGGGGAAAGAGAGCAGGAGAAGGACTTTTAACAAGGGCTTGTAGTAGTAGGCTGGGGAGGAATGGCTCTAAATTGGCAGAGGGCAGGGTTAGATAAGATATTAGGAAGAAATTCCTTACTCAGAGTGTGGTGAGGCACTGGAACAGGTTGTCCAGCAAAGCTATGGATGCCCCATTCCTGGAAGTGTTCAAGGCCAGGCTGGATGGGACTTTGAGCAACCAGGCCTAGTGGAAGGTGTCCCTGCCCATGGCAGGGGATTGGAACTAGGTGAGTTCTAAAGTCCCTTCCAAATCAAACCATTCTATGATTCAGTGATTCAGGTGAGCTCAGTGGGAACAACCAGGCTGTGGCATGGATACAACTCACGGCACAGGACACAGTCCTGCAGCACTGTGAGTGCTTGCTGATGCAGGGGTTTGCTGGTAGTTACTGGATCCAGGAGTCCTAGTTCCATGGAAAGTCAGTGTTCTGTCACATGCACCATGCTGTTACAAGTGAGACTTAAGTAGCTACGGGGATTTTTCAGCATGCCTGGGCACCTCATTCCTGCTAAAGTCAGTGTAAGGTAGCAGCCTTGGCGTGTTTGAAAATCCCACTAGATATTTACTGCAACCCTGCTCAGCCAAACCCCTCACCCAGGCTCCTTTTCCCTTCGGCATTCCTGGAGTAGCCCTGGAGATAGAGGGAACAGAAATGCAGGAATCAAGGCCCTTGCCTGTCCTCAAAGACAGTAAATCCTTTCCAGATTAGCTGTCTTCCTCTGGTATGAGGAAAAACCTTGGGCTGAATTTGCATCAATTTATGTATTTTGATACGTATCTATATGTATACTGCTGTGGCTAAGCACAGTACACATTACACTGTCTGATGTGTCCATTGAAAAGTCAAGAAACAGTTTCTGTGAGAGCCACAATGTATTTCCCTGTTCTACTGAATGGATTAATGAATTTGATTTAATATATCCTTTCACATACATATATCTGTATAAATACAAAAATATGGCTCTATAGACTCTCATCTGTCATTTCTTTATAGACTGTATGTATAATCTATTTATCTATCCCTATGGTTTATATTCATCTATGATATATAATGGCAAATGTTTGTGGGTTTTACAGAAATATTTCTTTTTGTTTTGACACAGATACATAAAGCAACTTTCTAAGACCATGCTCTAAGGAGTGCACTGAAGAGCTCTGAAGAGCTTGAAGGTGGCAGGTACAGGGGTGGCACACCTGAACTGCTCCTGGCTGCCCTGCAACATCCCACAGAGACTGACATTTATAGTAAATTCCTGCTGATGGCACTATTGCAGGAAACGCTAAATGAATCTGATGTTGAATGCTTACGGGCTTACCTTTCCTGATAACTCTATGTTAATGTTGCATTAATTATTCCTGACTTACAATGCTGTTGAATGTTGATAAAGGCTGAATTGCTACTTGAAATGCTGATCCTGACAGTCCTGTGGCAGGCGCTAAAATGTGATTTCCCAGTCTTTGGGGAAAAAGAGGGAATACATTACTACTGTGATTAGAGCTTTTCAGAAGAAATGTATTCCAGTCACATCTCATGGAGCACTCACCTGAATCCCTCTTGCTTTCAGTAGCCTTTGCACACGACATAAAAGGACTATACACTTCCCTGTTTTTGTTTAAAATTTTATGGCAATTGCTGATGTGGATTCAGTTCAGTGTGTGTGAACAGGTCCCCACAAGAAAGATGCTGTATGTACATGGAGCAGCAGGCATTTCCTTTGCCTGACAGCTGACACAAGGGAGTAAAGCTTTAGGAGCAAACAGAGAGAGACCAATTCTCGCTGCTATCACCTTCCCTGCAATTTTGAATCTGTGCTTTTTGACTCCAAACTTGGTCACTGCCCATTTCTGCACGCTCACTGTTTATCTCAGGTATCCCTTGTGTAACACTGCTGTTTTCATGGTGTAGAGAAGATGGGGACTGTGTAGCAAAGTTGAAGACTGCCAGGACTGGGAAATCACAGGGCTTAATTTCCCACTGAGCCCATCAGCTGTGTACAGCTGTCATCCTCCAAAATCCCTTCCTCCTAGGTGCTGCAGAAGGAAGGAAACAGCTCTGACATTTCTCAGTATCTCCACCACTCCCCAAAGTCTGGATGACCTGTGTGGCAGGGGAAGGGTTGAGGAAGGGAGGAGAAATGTTTATAAAGTAGGATTTGGGGGAGTGGAGAGAACCTTCTTCCATGGTCCTGCACAAGCAACCACTGTGGCCTTCACTGTAGGAAAAATGTTCCATCTCTCAGAGGGTGTTTGAGGTTTCTGTTTGTTTACTCATTTAAGAAAGAAAGCATCTGGCATTTGTATGCAAACATTAATGAGTCATTTAAAATATACTCAGCACTGCACTTGTGAGGCTGGGATCTTCCAGCTAGAAGAAATGAGATGAAAGGGAGCAGGCACACCCCAAAGGACTTCTTTCCAAGGATGAGGAGGGGAGGCAAATCTAATTTTACCTCCCTCTCCTTCCCACCTCACCATGACTCCAGGAATGCTTCTGGCCTTCTAAAACTCTTTGGTGTGTACTTTGAAATCAGAGTTAAAAGGAGTATCTCTGAGGCTTCTGTGTCCTCTGTAGAGAGCCCAGCGCTTGCCAGTGGGTCTTTCCAAGGAAAGCATTTTATTGCTGGCACTGTGCAGGACCACAAATAGACCTGCTGGTGGGGAGGGAGAAGTGTGGGTTGGTCTGGCTCTGTCCTTTCCGCAGTGTCAGCTGGCAGCTGGAGCCTCTTGAATCCATTAAAATTCATAAATACATGAGAAGTGAAGCTCTAAGAAGACTCAGCCACGTTCTCGGAGGTTCATGAACAGCACAGCAGGCCAGGGAGCTCTGGCTGGAGCAACGTTACAAGGCCACTGAACGGAGATCCACTGCAATGCTGGGACTGTAGTAACTTCTGGACTTTCTTTACAGGAGGAAATTTCCAAGTATCAAATAAACATTTAAATCTTCAGCAGTGTAACACTCAGAAAATTTCAGTTTTGGGAGCAAGAGATGTTCCCGCTTTAGGTTTGTCTCTGGGAAGGAGCTGTAAGCTAAATCTCCCAACAGGAAAAGGTACTCTTAAGTTGGGTTACACTTTCACCATCTGTTCTATCAGTGGCAGCATGATGATGTGGTGTTGGCTGTGCCAAGCATTCTCTGTAAAGCATACACAACCCAAGAATATTAGGTTGAAGCTACTGTGCCACATACAAATACTTGTTTTTGTTTCCTGTTTGGTTTTGTCTATTCCTGCTTCTCAGGCCTTTACTATAGAGAGAAAAATAAGAAGTAAAGCAGCTCCAGCACCTGGGATGTGAAGAAAAGGAGAGAGCACTGTGTGATCCAAGCACCTGCTGAAATGTCCCCCATATTCCCAGAGAGATGCTGTCTTGTGTTTCTCCCCTCTGTTGTAGTAGATTCATCCATCTTCCAAATTGCTTTTTGTTGACAGCTGCTGAATCATGCACAGAAACACTCATGAGAGGGAGAAAAGAGACTTCTTCAGACAGTGCTCAGCAGTGAAAGGGTGGTCAAACAGACTTTCCTGGCTGCTACTGCAGGGAAGGCTCAGGACATGCAAGTCCAACACCCGTGTTTATGGAAGTAGTTTGTATTTGAGGAAAAGCTGTAATTTAAAAATTTATTTTAGATAGAGCTTCTTTCCTTTTGCCTTTGGAAACAGCTGTGCCTCTGTGTGTGGAACAGCTTTACTGTGGTTCAAACTGTATCAGCTCCAGAGGCATTTCACACTGCACCCACCAGTGCTCGTAAACCCTTCCAGCTTCCACGTGCAGGTGAACCCTCAATGTCCCTGCATCTCCTGGCAGCGTCAGTTCCTGCAGACAGCTGGGCCCAGACCTCTGAGATGCAAAGGAAGAGCATATCTCAGTCTGTAGAGGCTCTTTTGAAGAAGGAATGCAGCTGGTTCACCTGCTTCTGCGGAGCTTGGATGCCTCCCAGGGATTGCTCCTCTGTCGTCATCCCACAGGCTTTGGAGGCAGGGTCGCTTGATTTTGACCAGGATGTTTCATACTTCTGAATACTATATGCTCTAGAGTGCTGTGTGGATGGAAGGTTACAAATGAACCATGTAGAAGTGTATCTGAAGGAGAGAGTAGGCACCTTCTCAACGTGGTTAAATGAATTGGGAACCAGGGTGCCCAAAATGGGACAACGCTGCAGGGAAGGATTTTGGTGATCCTCTCTTGTACTGCTGCTTGTGACGCTGAAGAAGGACTTGTGCAAGATAGAGCAGATATCCAGAGCTAGAAATATGAGTGGTGAGCGAAGAGTGGAAGAACAGGTGAAGTAGTTGCTGAAGGGATCACAAAACATCCAACGAGTGCGTCTGCAGAGCGGCTGAGTTTCTGTACACAGGCTAGTGCAATAATTAATCTTTTGTGATTCTGACAGATGCCTGCAGAGAAGCAGAAACAAAAGATCATGGTCTGACAGTGATTAATGCATCATTAGTTGTCAGATTAAGACTTTGGAAGTGGGTAAATAAGCCGTAGGCCAGGTTGTTGATTGTATTTGGAAAACTGCAGAGGCTGACAGCGTAGGGGCAGCTTGGCTTCAGCAGTTACTTACCACAGGCACTTAGTATGTGTTGTCTGAAACCACCCTGTTCACATGACAGGAGGAGAAATGGGTGTGCAATTTGTGAAACAAAGCTCTGCCTCAAGCTTTGGTTATGCTGGAAGAGTGACAAAAGGCAGAGCCAACCCCGGCCTGTGTTGCCCTGGCATCTTTGCAGGGTATAGAGGAGGCTGGGTGATGGCCACCGTTCACTACAGTCATCCAGGACAAAGTGACATTGCAAAGTGTCTGGGAAGGAGGGAAATGCAGCTCTTGCTGCAATCTGTACTCAGGGTAGGGGAACGCAGGGAGCTGTTGTAGAGCTCCTCATGCCCCACAGGATGGGTGGCAGAGAGGATGGGAGCTGCATGTGGCTGTTCCCAGGGAGAGCTCGCTCTCGCGCTGCAGCAGCAAGAGGCACTGCTTAGGACCTGTGGTGCTCATCATCATGTTTCACCCACAGGCTTTGTTCCAGTGTGCTCCCACTGCAGCTCCCGGGGTGGTTCCTGATGGGAGTGGGAACAGCACTGCCAGACCATGGCAGCACTCACATGAGAGCTGGAGTGGAGATGTTTGGATGGGAGCAGCTTTGAGCACATTTGGGAGCAGGTTAACAGCTGCCGAGGGAGGCTGCGAGTTGAACCAGGAGTCAGCAGGCAAGTTCAGGCACCTCCAGGGCTAGGCAGCAGCAGAATGGGAGTATGGAGCTCCCAGATTGCAGTTTTCAACCCAGGTGCTGAAACTCTGCCAAAAACCTTGCTTAAAGTGCCTATGGTATTTGCAGGTTTTGGTTTTATTGTAATAACAGCAGCCTTTAATCTCTGTGGCTTGTGTTCTCCTTATGTAAGATGGGGTTACTTATGCTCAACCCTGTTTTGCAAAGAGTGCTGCCATCTCTGTGTGAATGTTTCTGTAGACAACCACAATATTTAACATATCACATTGCTCTGTGGCTCTGCCTGATTCTCACACCAGTTTTCAAGCTTCTTAACATGTGTACCTTGGATCTGAGATGTTTGTCAGTTTTTGGAAGAGGGATTTGCTCAGGAGCAAATCTCTACAAAGGGCTGAAGAAAGAGGATGGCTGTAAGCCCTCTTTAGCCTTAGTTAGTATGGCATGAACAGGGTGGGGACTGCACATGTCCCTTCACCTTGAGTGTCCAGCACTGCATAGGACCAGCACCCAAGTGTTATAGTCACACATGGCCATCCTGTGTTTGTCCATTTTCCTCTGAGTTTCTGAATGAAAGTGCTTTAATCTTTTCAGTTCTTTGTGTGAAAAGCTGTTGACATCCTGTGTCTGTCCAACAAAGGTGATGAATCTCATGGTCTGACCCTGCTCTCCTGACTGCCTGCATCAGGAGCTCTCTAGAGCCCAGCTCCTCGTTCTAGTCCTAAAGTGTTTTATTTTGTTAGCTGGATGTTTCCTCTTGTTCTCTTGTTGTCATTCACTGTGACTAGTCCTGCCTCATTTCTTCCCCAGGGTAGCACAAAGCAAACCAGTTTCCCCACATCCCCCTCCTCCCAGGCAGGGCTCATTGTTTGCAGTGGCATCCATCCTGCAGCACCAAGAACCTGCTCAAAACCTTCCAGAACTGAGCTCCTCTCCATGAAAATACAGAGCAATGTTCTCAGGTTCGTGTAAACTGGTGTAGCTCCATTGATGTCGATCCAGCTTATACAAGCCAAAGATACAGCTTAAAGTAAGTGAATCATTCTGTTGGAATGTAGCCAGCTCCAAGGCATACCTGTCACATGGAGATGCTGAGAAGTGAAAAGTTTCTTCCAACTTTTGTGCCTGATAATCCACAAACAAGCCACAATTCTGCCACAGCAGAAAGGCTACAGTGCCATGGTGAGTCACTTTACCACTGTAAAATGTCCCCTATTCTAGAGAGCTGTTCAGCAGAGTGTAGCCCAGGTGGCAGGGATGGTCCTGTTATTTATACAGCTCCGTAAATATACTCACTGCTCACTGCTATGCAAAATAATAGCCCTTCCTTGAGCAGTTTCCAATGCACCTCACTCTGGAACAAACCAGGACAGTGCAGTTGTGAGCCCAGGAATGCTGCAAGAGAAGTCCCAGCTGCTCCAATGGCCTTAGGAGTAAGCACTGCAAGAAAGACAGCACGGTGTCACCAGTGGGGCTTTACAAAATGTGTCTGGAGGTCAAAACTCACCATTCCTTTTGCCTTCTTTCAGGAAAGGCAAGGAAAAGAATTGCTCCACCTTGCAGGTACAAAACAAGAGGCCCCAAGACAGATGTCCCATGTTCCTCACAGCAGCCAGAGCCATCATGGATGAACCGCTCTCCCAAAGGGAGCTGCTTCACTGTGGGAAGATGCAGCCCAGGACAGTAATGTTTCTGTTACTAGAGCTGAGGTAACATTTCCCAGATTTCCCTGGATTCAAGGGTTTGTCACATCCATCTTTTGCCTTTTTTTTTTTTTTTTCCTTTTTTCTCTTTTGGAATTTCTTCTTTTCCCCAGGGGAGCCCAACTTGCTGGTGCCAAGAGGCTTCTCACAGTTAGGGTTAGGGCTGCAGGACCACAGGCTCCAAGCTCCACACCAAAAGGGATAACGAGGTGGAGCAAGAGGGAGTCAGACTACCAGGCACTGTGCACCTGGGCTTTCCCTGGGGTTGTGCATGTGTGCAATCACAGGGTTTTGCCAAGGTAAAAGGCACCAGCAGCCGTGCTAGCTGATGGTGCAGGAGCAAGCACTGCCAGCTCTACAGAGCTGTGCCCTGGAAAGAGCTGCTGTAATCGGAAAGTGGAGTTTATTAACTCCAGATTTTTCCAGTGAGGCTGGCACACCAACAATAGGGTCTGAACACAAAGGATCCCTTGCAGATATAAATCAGGGGAAGGCATCTCCAAAGGCTCCTGCTAGCCTGAGTCACACACAGCCACTGTGCCAAGTGCCAGCTGCTGAGTGGCAGCAGGCCCACAGCTGAGTCACAGGCACTCAGCTCAGGGGGCATTGCTGGTGGCCTGATTAGCAAACCCACTAAGAATGTGCTGTGCTGACTGCAGAGCACAGGTGTCTCAAGCAGAGGGCTTGCCCCTTACTGGTGGACAAAGGGAGCTTGGGGGTGCTGGTCAGTCAGTAGGGGAAAAGGAAGAGGTGAGTTGTGGATCCTGTGGTGGCTCAGTTGAGGAGAGGCTTTAGGGGATAGCTAAGGGATTTACGCCTGACAAAGGAAGTAGGGCAATAGCTATCATTGTCCCAACCATCATAACCCCCTACCTGCTTTGAGATGTTTAGAAATATCTTTATTATGTCATTTTGTCTGCAGGAACAGATGGAAAGGCTGTAAAGGTTGTCTTCTACTGTTCTTGATATGGCCTCTTAGCTGGAAGTAACCATCCCTGGGGCTGAGCCAGTACAGACAACATGTATGTGCACCCTTTGTCTGTTCTGGCACAGCATCAGCCTTCCTGCAGAAGGAAGGGTGGGAGCCTGAGCCTCCCCTCCTGTGGCTGCCACTCAGCTGGTTGGAGCTTAAAGCTCTCCTAGTTCTGCTTGGAAGAGGGACCCTTCACTTTGTACAAGGTCCTTAGGAAAGGTTTAGGAGAGGGTTGGGGACATCTGGAACAGCTGACAGAATGGGAAAAACAGCAAATGACTCTCTTGCTGTGCTCCTCCCATACAGTATAATGTCTCTCATGCCTTGACTCCCCTGCAAATGCTGATGGAGTTCCCTGACAGGTGAAGGGTTTCTAGCAGGTAAATGAGAAATTGTTCTTTTTTGTTGTGTTTACTTGGTGTTTGAATTGGTTTTGTTTTTTTACAGGGAAAGGTCATATTTGGGTCCTGATGTTAGGTCAGAATTGGAGCTGGAACCTTGAATACAAAGCTTTTTTACCCCCAAAATGGTCCTGTACTCTGGTCTCTCAGCCTTTTCCTCAGGTAAGGGCTCTACTTCGTCTACACTTGAGCACTGAGCAATTTTCTTGCTGCTGCTGAACACAGTAGGATGCTGAACTTTCTTCTTTTCATGTCCTTTTTAATAACTTGTCATCTTGAACCTTCCCATTTTGCTTGGGGACACTTTCCTGTTTGCACCCACCCTATAGATCCTGATGTTAGTCTTTGACTGGGACCTTGTTGGTATTTCTGTAGTGTAAATAGAGTTATCATCTGTTTCCAGAACTTAAAATTCAGGTGAGAGCAGCCTGTGTGGGTGCAGGGATTTGAATTGCAGAAAAAGGCAGAATCAAAGTTCAGTATTTTTCTGCCACAGGACAAAGCTTTCAAAAAAATGAAGGCTTTGCCACATGTTTTCTATAACCAGCCAAATAAAATATTATGTTTGATAGCATTCAGGGTTAGAGAAATAACTCATGCCCTGGGCTTAGCATTTTTTCTTCCCCACAATAGCTTCTGCTGAATGATAATATTTAAAGTTGTGCATGTGGGGGCCAGATCCTGAGCCCCACTGCATCTGCTCTGCACCCCTGCAAAAAATGCCAAGCAGGCAGAAAGTGAGTTTGGCTGGATTGCTGGAGATCACCCTGCCCCAGTTTGTCAGCTGTGGGGCAGGAGACTGGGCACTATGGCCAGAGAATGGCAGGAGGAAGAGAACAGGTGACACTTGTGTATTTGTGTGCATGTTGTGTGGGGCTGGGGATATTCCCTGCAGTGGCTCCCCAAAGGGTGAGGTGGTCCCTGGCTGTGCTCACATCAGTGCTCTGGTACTTTGCAGGAGGCACAGCTGTGGCTGTGGCTGCTTTATGGATACAGGTGTCATCGCCACAGGAGAAATGCACGTGTCACATGGAGTGCAATTTTCCCACTTTTCTTGTATGTACGTTTCCTGATGCAAACTTTGGAGTGTTTGGTTACCAGACAGTGCTCCCAACAAGCACAGCAGCCGGGGCATTCCTGCTGCAGGCTTCCCAGTGCCCAAATCTGTGGACAAGCACACATATCTCTGTCATGGAGCAGTCTGCTGGAAATGTCCCCCGTAGCATGTTTTCCTTTCAGCAGCAAGCAGGGCCATTTGCTGTCTTGGAGGGTCTCACTGATGTATAACTTGGTGCTGGTTGCAACAAGCAGTAGAAACTTTTTCTGCGTTAAAGCAGAGAAAATCAAGCTGGAGTGGGCTGGAGCTATTCATAGAGCATGCTGTGTTTGAGTAACCCAGTAGTTTTCTTTAAAGACTCTGAATAGTTTATACAGCTTTTTGTCACTGTTTAAAATTATCTTATTTTAACAATAATTCAGTTTTGGCTAGTTTATTAAAAAAAAAAAACCTGCATTGAATTTATCCATAATTACACACCTCTGAAATTCCAATTTTGCCTATTCTTCAGTTTCTCACAACTTGACAATACTCTGAGCTTTCCTCAGAAGGACAGATCATGAAACAAAGAACAAGAAGAAATTTAAGTTTTCATTACAATGTAATATTTAAAAACATAGGGTTTTTTCATTTTCTTTTGTAATGATAGAGGAAAGATTGAAAATGAGAGCTGAATATACTCGCAGGCTCAGGAACCAGCAAACTATGAATGAAGAATCCAAAATCTGTGGAAACTTTTTGTTTGCTTGGGTTTCTCTGTTTTTAAACCAGCAAGAGGCTTCATTTACACATGTATCCCTAGGAATGGCAATGCTGGGAATACTGCAGGACAACCCATCCAAATTGTTTGCCCTGATCATTAGTCCCTCCATCTGCCCAAAGTCCTTCTCTTTCTACCCTAATCCAGTTTCTCACTGAAGGTATTTGTCTGTGTGAGCTGGTTCTCTGGGTTTTCAGTTTGCTGTGTGACCCAGAGGAGCTTGCAGGGTTGGTGCCTGATGGCTGTGCCTTTCCCGGGCACTTCCCACAAGACAGGTGTCCATCCTGTCTGCTCCCAGGGCTGACTGCTGCAGGATATGAATAGATTTCCTTGGTGCACACTTTCAAAACTGGGTGATAAATGGCCACATTTGGTAAAATCCCAGCCTGGTTTGAGGCCTGCTATGGCCATGGGAGGCTGGTTTGATTCCAGAGTGCAGGTGTCTGCAGGCTTCCTTTTTCTTATGTGTCCTGGTGTTTCCTGGTAGGCTTTCCAAGGTGGCAGATGGGGAGGAGTGCTGTGACTGGAATGACTTTGCCACCCTGAAGAGAGGAGCAGCCTGCCCTGAGGAGCACCCTTTTTACCATGTGCTGAGCCCATCACCTGCCTGCATGTGCCACCTCCACTGGGTGCCAGGGGGCTTCAAACCACAGTGTGGGCACCAGGTATATCCAGTGATAGAGCAAAATCCCAGGGAAGGAGGATAAAAGCACAGCTGCTTTCCAGCTGCACCTTTAGCCAGGACTTTGCTGCTTTGCTGCTAGTAAAGGGAATTGTATTTTTTTTAATCCCTCTCTTCTCCAAGGTTTCAACAAGGATGGATGCTCTTCCCTAGCAGTTCTGTGTATCCTGCTGTGCACCCCAACCACTGAGGAGGAACTTTGCTTGTCCCCACAGGCAGCCACTGAGCAGTCAGGCTGCTGCTGATACAGGGAGGCACAGCTCCACCTTCTTTGCTCCTGAGCACTTTCTGCTGCTGGCTTTGCTTCTCTACCTGCTGTTTATAGTACATGCTCGTCACAGATGTAAGCTCATTAATCACCCCAAGCCACGTTTCCCAGATTCCATTTATAGCATTTTCCCTCTCTCTTCCATTTCACAGCCCCCACCTTAGTCACTGCTCAGTTCTTGGGATCTGGTCTTTGTTTTTATTTAAGCTTGGAAAGGACAAAGCTTGAAAAATGAGGAAAATTTGGAAAGGCAAACCAATTTTGCGAGCAGAGTGTATGTGGGATACATTTAATGTTACACTACTTGGCCTGAAGTGCATGGGCAGAAGACTGGCAGCAAAGCTATTGGATTAAGTGAAATAGAGACCATTTATCCTAAAAAGTTAATAGGCACAGGACAGACAAACAGGAGCCCTTTCATCCTCTTGGGATTTCTTGTGTCCTGCCAGCAGCTGAGATTGCTTTACTGCCCTTAGCACTGGTCAGTCCAGTGCTGACCCTTGGCCACCAGCCTGGCTGAGAGTCCCACGGGCAGCCCAGGGGAGGAGGGGAACTGACAAGAAATGTAAAATTCTCTGCAGAGGTATTCAGGTGCCCAAACATGCAGAGAGACAATTAGTGTCCTTTCAAAAGTGAGGTGGTCTGACCCTGGCTGGATGCCAGGTACCCACCGAAGCTGCTTTATTACTCCCCTCCACAACTGGACAAGGGTGAGGAAACAACAAAAGGTTCATGTGTTGAGATAAGGGCAGGGAGAGATGGCTCATTGACTATCACCATGGGTGAAACAGAGTTGATTTGGGGAAATAACTTCAATTTATTACAAATTAAAATCAGATACTGAGAAGTAAAACAAATCTTAAAAACACCTTCCACTCCCCACCCCCCTCCTTCTTGGGCTTAACTTGATTCCTGATTTTCTACCTCCTTCCTTGCCACAGCAGCACAGGGAAATGGGGAATAGGGGTTATGGTCAGTTCGTTACATGATGTTTTTGCAGCTACTTCCTCCTCGGGGAGAGGAGTCCTTCCTCTGCTCCAGCATGGGGTCCCTCCCGTGGGAGATAGTTCTCCACAAAATTCTCCAGCATGAGTCCTTCCCACAGGCTACAGTTCTTCACAAACTGCTCCAGCGTGGGTCCCTTTCCACAGGGTCAGTCCTTCAAGAATAGGCTGCTCCAGTGTGGGTCCCCTATGGGGTCTGAAGTCCTACCAGGAAACCTGCTCCAGTGTGGGCTCCTCTCTCCATAGGTCCTTGCCAGGAGCCTGCTCCAGCACAGGCTTCCCACGGGGTCACACTCTTCTTTCAGGCAGTCCCCTGCCCCAACGTGGATCCCTCCTTGGGCTGCAGGTGGATCTCTGCTCCCCCATGAACCTCCATGGGCTGCAGGGGCACAGCTGCCTCACCATGGTCTGCCCCACAGGCTGCAGGGGAATCTTAGCTCTGGTGCCTGGACCATCTCTTCCCTCTCCTTCTCCACCAACTTTGGTGTCTGCAGAGTTGTTCCTCTCACATATTCTCACTCCTCTCTTCTCTGGCTGCAATGACTTCTGCTCAATAACTTTTTTTTTTTTTCATTTCCTTCTTAAATATGTTATCCCAGAGGTGTTACTACCATCCCTGATGGGCTCAGCCTTGGCCAGCAGCAGGCCCATTTTGGAGCTGGATGGCATTGGCTCTGCTGGATATGGGGAAAGCTTCTGGCAGCTTCTCAGAGAAGCCCCCCAGCCTACCAGAGCCTTGCCATGCAAACCCAATATATTAGGCTCTTTGGGAGATTGGAGCAAGAGAGGAGGAAGATTCTCATTTCAGGGATTGAGTCTGAAGAGCCTGACCTACCTTGATGCCTTGGAAAACCTCACCAGGCACCTCTCTTCATGTCTAGGCTCCTAACTATCTTGGAAAATCTGCTTCAAAGTAGTTACTACTTCTGCTGAGCAGTTTCTGCCTGTTCAAGGCTGGGAACAGAGTCTCAGCAGCGTGTGAAACTTGCTCTGTGAAATTGCTGCCATAACACCACAGTGTGAGGGTTGTACAGATCCCAGGGGTGGCAATGACTCCTCCAGTAGCGTGTTTCTAGCTGACACTGGTTTTCAATAGGTCTGTCAACAGCAGCTGGAGAGATCCTGGAAAATAATAAGTCAGTTGCCTGGGTTGGTTTGAATTCTTTAATCTTTTGTCTGAAGCTGATGTGTTGCAGTATTGCTTAGGGATGAGCTGTGCCGACACCACTGCTGTGCTCTTGCTGGTTTGGAGCGTGGGGTCTGCCTGGCCAGGTCCAGGAAGAAGTGAGAAGATGGACTGGCTTGCAGTACTGTTTGAAAGCTGCACAGACCTGTAAGTCACTTGTATTTATATAACTTTGTCTGTCTCTTTCTACATCTGAATTTTAAACATCCGTTATAAAGCAATACTGCTTTAGTGGCGAGCCAAGTTTTTCTTCTAAAACACATGTTCCCTAAAGCATTAGTACTTCATTTCCTTTGTTCTGATTTATTGCTGCTGCCTTACCACATGTGCTGGGCAGAGCGGGGGGGAAAAAAACACACCAAACCCAACAAAACAGTCCTCTCTACCCTCTCCCCAGACCACATACATCAGGATTAACACACTGAATATATTATATCCAGTGATTCAACAATGAACTAACTTATCTCTAATTTCATAGCTGCCTCCGAGTAAATATGCTGATGAAGAGCAAGTGTAGGTTAATAATGTAAAGGTTATGGTGCAAACCTAGGGAAAGCTACTGTGAGGAACTGAAAAAAAATGGGATGGATACTAAATCTAGAGAATGATAGTGAGATTGAAAATAAAAACTGTTGATTGCATTTTCTAAATAGGCATTTTGTGGATATAAATTTTTATGTGCCTTATATCAATACCTAAAATGGCCTAATTTGTCAAAAACTCTTCCACAAGATAAAGGGCACTTTTGGTATCCCAGGGTAAGCATCAAGCAACCAAGGCATGCAATTGCTAGCAAAAAAAAAAAAAGGTGGAAAAATAAAATAAAAAAATTGGTTGTTACTCTGAGGTTTGTAGAGCTCATTGAGATAGGAAAGTTCTATCAAAGTTTTGGTTTCTTGGAGATTGTTTAGTCTTGACAATAACAGAAGGCTAAATTATTTTCAGTGGCTAAACTCCATGGTTTTCTCCTCAAATGGAGCAATAATGGAGAGATTGTGCCACGCCCAGGTGGCTGCTACCACCACCGAGGAGAATCTGGAATTCTGTGAGTTGGTGGTTCCCACTGAGCTCAGAAGTGCTGGGATGCAGCCCCTCTCTGCAGACAGACCATTCGCCTTTCCAATGGCAGCGCTAGCAGGAGGCTGGGATACACTTCAATCTGAGATCACCACAGGCTTTAGGGAAAACGGGGTGGTGAAACAGTGTCCCAGTGCTCTAGAAACATAAAGGTCACCTAACACCAAGCAATCACGAGGCAAGGGATATCAGAGAGGAACAGTCTCAGTACTTGCCTTCTGAATACTTTCTTCCTCTCCATGAACCAGACGGGCAGCAGCTCGTGCTGTCGGGTACACTCACATTATTATCTGAGCTGATGTACCACGAGCTGCTGTTCCCTACTTGTGTTTTCCCTTTGAGTCAGGCTATTGATGGGAAGCTCGTTGTCATATTGAGGCTTGTTAACTGTATTAGTTAACAAAGGAGAGCATTCAAAAGCCTGCTCAGAGGCATATTTGTCTTTCCTTTTCTTTTATTTAATTTTTTTCCTCCTTTTTAAATGGAAACAAGCTTTCCTAGCAGAATGTTTAATGGAATCTGCTTCCTTGAAACCAAAATGAGGCAACAGCTGTGATTGCAGCAAGCTGCAAC
The DNA here is from genome assembly GCA_013396735.1 of Grallaria varia. Classification (NCBI taxonomy): domain Eukaryota; kingdom Metazoa; phylum Chordata; class Aves; order Passeriformes; family Formicariidae; genus Grallaria; species Grallaria varia. The sequence goes on from VWZG01000210.1 coordinate 21,391, forward strand.
ATCTCATTGCTGGATGGAAGCACATCCTGCTACAAGTGGTGCTGCTGCAAAACCTCAGTGAAAGGGCCTACTGAGACCTGCCTGGCTGTGAGCTGTGAAGTTCTCTGAGTGACTTAAAGACCCAGGTTTACTTGGTTTCTTTGAAGAAAGAGCTGTACATGTTCAAGCCAAGTTCAGTGACCTGAAGCTTCAGTAAACCTAGACCTGAATTTGAGAGACTTTGGGCCAGTAGGTGGGTTTCAGTGAAAACTAAGTCAGACTTTGACCCCAAACCAGCAAAACTTTCTGGTTTTGAACACCTCTCAAGGATTCATTTAAACCAGGAAATCAGGGATGGTGACAACACAGAAGCTCAGTGCTGGGGTGTAAGTCTCACCTAAATCCACAAGTCAAGATCAAATTCTAATATAAAATGTCCAGACCACTTTGATGAAACTCAGAACACAACTACTGTAAAATATGCATCATTGAGCATCTTTATAATCATAATAATCCAATTACTTTAGACTCCTTTCAGGTCCAACCAAGCAGTTCCTAAAGCAGTGTACTTGGTACCAAAGCCCAGGAAATTATTGGTATTAGTATGACTCGTGTGGTTCTTAGAAGCTTTCTGAAAGGGCAAACTCTGTTTTGTTTGGGGGAAAAAAGGCAAACCATGCTTGCCTGGTTGAAAACTGCTTGTGAGAAGGTTTTTCTCAGAAAGACTTAAGAGCCTTGGGCCCTTTTTTGTTTTCTTAGAAAACAGGAAATGAATTTTAGCTCTGCAGTTGATTTCTTAAGTGACTTGCTTTCTATGATCACTTTTGGATTCTGGAATGCTGCAGAAATTATCTGAGGGCATTTTCAACACTTCAAAATTAAAATCAAATTGTTTGAAATCATGCCAGCATTTTTATGAAAATTATTTTCTTTAAACAAACACTTGAGGACTTTCAAATTTTTTTTAATCACACTAGCATTCTTAACCTAAACACCTTCTCTTTGTGGTTTTTCAAGGATCCAGTCTGCACTGCTACAACCAGATGTGTCTCAGAATGTAATCAAATTCAAGATCTTTTCAAGCCAAAATCTAGATGGGTGGGGAGTCCTCATTTCTCACACAGCACAAAGACTGAAGTAGGTGTAACTGCAAATCCCATCTTTGCCTCTGTGCCCACAGAAGCGTCTGGGCAGCAATACCAGCAAAGGCTTCTGCTGCATGGAGAGGGGTCAGGCATGGGGCTGAGCACCTGGGACCTGTGCAGCTCCCTGCAGCAAGCTTGGAATTGTGGAGGCAGAAGCTGGCTGGAAAGGTAACTGCTGTGCAGATACTGTGATACCCAGCTCTCCACGCAGCGGAGATGGGAGAGTCACAGAAGCTGCTGCCGATTAATGAGAGAGGATTAGTACAGCCCTTGCATCTTTGGAGGGGTTCAGTGAGTTCATAACAGAGCTGGGGAGGTGGTGTGTGTAGCCAGAGAGTGAGTCTGGGTGCCAGGAGCAGCACCAAGTCTGGAGATCTGCAGCACTGGAGCTGCTCCTACATGGAACTCTTTCAGCACTCAGGACACTGCTGGCTCTTGCTGTTTTCCTATGCAATGGGATTTAGCCTGCCCTGAGGCATTTCATGGGCTCTATAGCCTCTCGGGTGGGCTTGGGCTGCATGTTAGAGCAGCCAGAAGCTGCCTGTATCCTGCTGTGGAAACCTGGAAACCCAGGGACTGGTGCTCCTTGCAAAGTCCATCTAGGCCAGCGTCTCGTTCCTGACAGAGGTCAGCAGCAACCGCTCAGCAGGGGAGTTTGAGAACAGGCCTTATGTGTGACAAGGTCATTCCCTGGTGCTCTCTGCTAGCTCTGGGATTTTTAGAAGCAAAGGATTTCCATGGGGCTCTGTGACCCTGTCCTTCTCTAAGAAGACCCCGGAGCAAGCCCCACACTGGGGCTCTGGGTGCCAGCCCTGCCACCTGCCCATGGTGTGAGGTCTCTGGTGTGTGAAAGCACTCAGTGCAGGGGCTTCTCCTGGAGAACGATGGCTGTCCTTTGGACAGCTCTCAGCCCTGCCAGGATGGGGCCTTGCTCTTGCCCTAGCCAGGGGTTTGCTTACAGTTGCTGGGTGATTGTTGACTGTGGGGATGGGAAATTAAATCCATCTCTAGAAAAGCTCTGGTTGAGGGTTTCTGACATCATTTCATAGGTGGAGCTGTGAGAAGGAAAACACTTTCAGGTAAAGGAAGCCAGCTGAGGGTGTGTTTTTATTTTTTGCTGCCTCTTTGACGGATGTTTCTCCTTTGGAGATCAGAAGCAGGACTGTTTGAGGAGTAGGTGCCCTGCTTTGACAGACTCTGTCCCATCTGTGTGTAGTAAATGAAGGAGCCTGAAAGAAGTTCATCTCAGCAACACAAATTACTTGCTATCGTCAACCAACTGCAGACCTTGTATGTTGGCAAAAAAAAAGAAACCAAAAAAAATTGCTAATGATCCCAGCAACACAAGCTCCTCAGCTGCAGGTCAGGGAGCCAATGTGGTGTCAGCAAGGGTGTGGGGCAGAAAGATCCTCTGTGGCATTTGGGATGAATTTTTATCTTTTGGGTGCTATTGTTTACACTCAGCCCATCAACAAATGCTTTTAACAAGTGTTGTCATTCCTTTGCTGAGAATGACATGTGTAAGTACAAGTGACCATGTGATCCCAAGACTTCAGTGTGTTTCTCCAATATGTTAGATTTTTTGGTCTTCACTTGGAGATAAACCACATTAAAGCATATTGCCTACAAGGTAAAATTTCTATCAAAAATGTTGTGATATTCCCAACTTTGCTAGCCTTTTCCTGCAGTGATAAGTAAACTCTTTTAAGAGCTGGCAGCAAGGGAAACAGTCAAAGTCTTAAGAAACCTCTCCCTGTGTGTAACCTTAAAAGTTACAACACTGTGATCTGGAGAAGCTACAAACAAAAACAAGCTGCATAAAACCTCTTCAGTCCTCCAGGATACTCTTCTTTGACACATACTGCCTTATATTGTGAAGGTAATGCTGGTTACCCTCAGCTTGCTTCTGCTTAACTATCTGGGCCTGGCTGGGGCTGGAACTGCAGAAATGTGATGGGATAGGATCTCCCAGAGGCTTATGTTGGCCAGGAAAATGCTGGCTTGGGAAAGGATGTGGAGTGTGTCCAAATAAGAAGGGTCTGGAAGGAGTTTCTGATGGTCTGTTATTTCACTATTAGTTGGGAGATGTGAAATTTCCTCTTCCGGATGAGCACATTTCATGTTTTGCATAAGAGAGCAATTGCTTCTTGTAAGGCTTAGCATTTCTGCTAGTTGAATGGACTGCATTAGTCACTGGAAAGGCCTGTTTTAAGTTCCACAGGCATGTTTTAGGACTCTTGATAAAGCCAGCAGCATGCTGGACTTTCACAAACAGAAAGACCTCCAAAAGTATGCAAGTTATTTCTGGCATGTTGTATTCTTAACATGTCAAGGAAACATGGATTATTTTTACATAAACAGGCAAATCAAAATGGTTCCTTAGCAAGCTCCCATGAACATTCTTGGGCCCTGAGAAGGAAAAGGAAAAAAAAAAGGTAAGTAAAAATCATTGCTTCTGAATTAGGTTTCTTAGATGGATCACATTGTCAAACATTCAGAAGTTCATTTGCACCAAATTGGACCTCTGGTGAATGACGAAGGATAAAACAGGAGCAAAAAACAATGACCAGGAGTTAATCTGGATATTTTACCCTTGAGTGGAGTTTTTTTTCCTTACTGTGCATTTATCTTCAAATGTAGACCATGACAAACTGCAGACACTTTTAGAAGATCTTTTTTAATAGCCGTTAATGGAAAGGTGATGTGTAGGTGTTGAGAGGAAGAGGATCTCTGGAGCTGACCAGGCCAGTGTGGAAAGAACATTCCAACATCCTGCTGAAAACCACAAAGCAGCAGAGCAGCAATATTCCTGGAGTGTCCTAAGCTCTCCTGACACTGCAGCACACAAACCCGGCTGTACATTTCACAAATATTGGAGGCTGTTTTGAAACCCCCTATTAAGGATTACAAATGCTGAGTGCAGTTTCTAGGCAAAGGCAATTAGATATCACAGCTCTGGCCTCAGCTCGGTGTTTTATGTCTGAGCTCTTATTACTCTGTAGGGTTCTTAGCATTGGATTACTCTGCCAAAACCAAAATCTGACACCCACCAAAGCAGAGTCCTGTGATTATGGTAAAAAAAAATAAAAAAGTACCACCTGGTCGCAGTGGTTTTTTCCATTTCAGTGTAGAGAAGTGTTTTCCCACATGGGGAAAGGACTTTTTAACAGAAAAGAGGTGTAAAGCATAAACAGTGATACTTAATGTGCACCCTCATCCATAGCTGCTTCTCAGGGTAATCTGTTTGCTGGTGCCATACTCATGTTCAAATTCAGGAATAGCACTTGCTGCTTGGGATTGGCAGAGCTGTGTGAAGGTTTGTTTGGCCCAGCTGGTGTCATTAATGCTTATATGGATGAACATCAATAATTATCAATAATTATACCTTTGCTCAGTGGGAGTGTAGTTGTATTGCAAGTACTTTATACCAGGAAAAATTAAAAAAAAAGGGAAGAGGGCACCTTTGTGCAGTCAAAACCTCCAGCAACTGGGTTCCCTAACACATCTGTCTATAGCTACTGCACCACAGAGACAGTGCTGCTGTGCATTGCATCTGCAGAAAATCAAAGTTCACACTGCCTTCTCTATTTTCCTGTTCTTTTTCTAACCTGGCACTTAAAATTTGCCCTCTCCCCTCTGACAGGCCTCAAGAAGAAGCTTTGAATGTGGTGCCAGCACAACAGCAGACAGTGAGAGAAACTCAGACAAGTATCTCCAAGGTAAGTAATAAATGATAACTGTTATTTCCTATTATTCATCTGAATTTCTACTCCTGAGAATTTGAGTTAAATCATAAATTTTCCTTTTATTTTCAAGCAGATCATGCTGCAAGTTAAAAACCAGCATCACAAAGAGGTCCTAAGATGGGGTTTGCTCCAGTTTTCCTGCAGAGCATCTGTTTAGGCATCGCTGCTAAAAAAAAGTCAGAGGGGATGGTAGTTTCTGTGCTGTCACATGGGCTGATACAGCACAGAAACTGCTTAGCATTCTTGAAGGGAAATTATCCAGTGCTGCAACTCACAATTTATAATTGCTTGCATATTAATATCTAAAAAAGGCAATAAAATCCACTGTGTGTTTAAAAAAAAAAAAGTAAGTAGGAGTATTACAAGCTGAGCAGTGAAAATCTGGAATACTTCTTGGCTAAAGCCGGGCTGTGTGCAGTGCTGTTTCTCCCTTAATTACAAGCAATTTTAAATCATCTCCTTCCCTCAAAGAAGGATTTCATTCAGTGTTTGTGTTAATTTTAATCTTGCTAACGTGATACTCTCTTGGAACCTCTCCCTTGTGTCATAACAGTGAGATGTGCTGCCTCTTTTGTCCCTGCCCTTTGGGAAATGCAGTTACTTCTGCTCGTTGCCTCAACCCTGCCATCCTGACTATCAGTGTACCTTCCTTGAAAGGAGAAGAAAACAAAACCCAACAGCAGCATTGCTTTTCCCCCCAGAGTTCACTTCTATTCGTAGTATTTAAGCTAGGCTGTGCAAGTGCTTCATGAAGATCAGGGATTTAAAATGTATGGTGCTGTATTATAGTGGGAAGCTTGTTATTCAGCACACTAATTACTTCTGAGTCAGTGTATTTATGAAATGCCATGTAATAACTCCTTCACCACCATGCAAAGTAAATAGTACAAAAGCAGGCACTTTATGATTTTGACATTTTAGTGTATAAATACATTCCTGAGTCTTGTGAGGGGCTACTGGAAATCCAATAATGTTTTTATGTCTTCTAAAAATGACATTGAATTTCATAATCTGTAATGCTCCATATAGATGGTTAATGTTGCACATTCTATTATGGCCTCAGTGGCTTATATTACAAGTGTCAGCTGCAAAGGGAAAACATTCAAAGGCAGGTTTGTGGAACTGGGGAGGGGAACAACATGGTAAAACCTTGCAGTGCACACATCAAAGCCCTTGGACAAGCTGTAATGGCAGATCCTGAGCCATGCTGGGACACCAGAATGACCCTCGGCTTTTTTTTTTATTTCAGGATGGATTACAAAGCCCTCACTGAAGGAGGCTTTCTGCCCACACCTGCCACTAGTGGATAAGAAAGTTTGGGGTTTTGTCAAGCCTTGTGTAAATGACCCATTAACTCCAGAGGAACTGGGATGCCTTGAGTGCCTCACTGGGAGTGAGTACAGAGGGGAAGGAGGATGGGTTGCTGCTCCAGGTGGGTTCCCGAGTAGTCCCACGTGTTCTCTGAGAACAATGGGTGAATGCTCACCAGAATACATGATGTCAGAGAATACTATGCCTAAAACCAGGCCTTCTGTGCTCCTTTGCAAAGCTCACTTGCTATTATGGAAGTTGTTGGTCATTTACTTGAATGGTCAAGTTACTTTTGGGTCAGGTTACCCAGGACCTTTTGGGAAAGGGGCAAGGGATGATGAAGCAGCCACAGCTTCAGAAAAACTCAGATTGTCACTGAAAATAAGAGGAAGCCGTGGCTGCTGCTGGGTGACAGTGGCAGGAAGAGTCTGGCAGCTGGGATCAGCCCTCCCCTTTCTGACATGGGGCAGGACAGCAGCCTCTTGTCAGAGCTGCCAGCCCACTCACACAGGTACAGGAGTACTGAATGGGGCCCTGAAACTGTGGGGGATCTGTCTGGGTCCTGCTTAATCAGATTGAGGTGACACATCCTCTCCTTAGTGCTTTACCTGTGGCATAAAAAATTACAAGGAACGTGATCTACCATGCATTTTGCTGAAAGTGGTGAGATGACCCTCTCCACATTAGGGTGTCATTTTAGTAGTTTCAGAAAGAGACCCACAGTCTTCAGGCTATATAATCATAAATCTGCTTTAATTTTTCTGTAAGCTTTTATGTTTGTTGCAGAACGATGACTTTCCAGAATGCATGGATAGCAAAGTTTTGTTCATGAGACGTTTTGTTCAAAGAGAAATAATGTATTTTACCACTCCATGTACGTGGCTACTCTGACTTTCTTTTCCTTTCGTGTCCAAGTGCAAGAAAAGCACCAACAGCTGGTACTGAGAGAGGAAGGAGCTCTCCCTTATCTTTAAGACTCCATATATCTAAACATCATGCTGATGTTTCATGATTGTTAGCTCTTGTTGATATGGGAGACTTTAACTTGATGAATGTCTGCTGGAAACTCGACACAGCAGACAGGAGGCAGTCTAGGAGTGTGTGGAAGAGAATTTCTGTCACGGCTGTTACAGAGAAGGACTGGTGGGAGATGCAGTGGTTGAAGGTGACCACAAAGTTATAATTTTCAATTATTGCTGAAGTAGAGAAGGGGGTCAACAAAACCTCTAAATTGTACTTTCAGAGAGTAGACTTATTCCTGTTCAAGACACTGGTTCAGAAACTCCCCTGGGAAACAATCCGTAATAACAAAGGGGTCCAGGAAGGCTGGGCATACTTTTAAGTAGATCTTAAAGGTGCAAGAGCAGGCTGGCCCTCTGTGGTAAAAGATGAATCAGTGAGGAAGATCAGCCTGGCTGAACAGAGAGCTTTTGGGGTAACTCAGTGAAAAAAAGACAGTTTATGACCTTTGGGAGAAGGGGGAAGTAACTCAGGAAAAGTAGGAGGATGTCTCTACGTCAGGTCGAGAGAAAATCAGAAAGGTGAAAGCTCAGAACTTAATCTGGCCACCACTGTGAAAGGTAATAAGAAATGTTTTTATAAATACATTAACAGCAAAAGAAGGGCATTTATTGGATGTGGAGGGGAACATTTTTACCAAGGATGACGAAAAGGCTGAGGCACTTAATGCCTTCTTTGCCTCAGTCTTTAACAGAAAGATTGGTTATCCTTAGAGCAACTGGCCTCCTGAGCTGGTAGGGTTGGGGAGCAGAACAGATGCCCTGTAATCCAGAAGGAAGTGTTTACTGACTTGCTGAGCCACTTAAGACACTCACAAGTCCATTGGGCAGGTTGGGATTCACCTGAGAGTACTGAGGGAGCTAGTGGAAGTGCTCGCCAAGCCTCTCTCCATCATTTAGTATCAGTTCTGGCCAACCAAGGAGGTCCCAGACGACCAGGGGTTAACCAGTGTGACGCCCATCCACAAGAAGGGTTGAAAGGAGGATCTGGGTATCAGGCCTATCAGCTTGACCTCAGTGCCCAGGGAAGTTATATGGAATTGATTATCTTGAGTAAGATCATGGAGGACAACCAGGGAATCAGGTCCTGCTTGACCAACCTGATCTCCTTTTTTCATGACCACATGACCTACTGGATGAGGCAAACACTGTGGATTTGTCTACCTGGACTTCAGCAAAGTCTTTGACACCATGTCCCACACATGCTCCTGGAGAAGCTGGCAGCCCATGGCTTGTACAGGTGCACCCCTCACTGGGTTAAGAACTGGCTGGATGGCCAGGCCCAGAGGGTGGTGGTGAACGGGGCTGCATCCAGTTGGCATCTGGTCACTGGTGGTGTTCCCCAGGGATCAGTGCTGGGCCCAGTCCTGTTTAATATCTTTATTGATGATCTGGACAAGGGCCCCCCAAGTCAGTTGACAGATGACACTAAGTTGGGTGGGAGTGCTGATCAGCTGGAGAGTAGGAGGGCTCTGCAGAGGGATCTGGACAGGCTGGATCAATGGGCTGAGGCCAATGGTATGAGGTTCAATAAGGCAAAATGCCTTATTGAACACAATAACCAGTGACTGTACACGGCACTTCATGCCATGGTCTAGTTGACAAGGTGGTGATTGGTCAAAGGTTGGACTTGATGATCTTGAAGATCTTTTCCAACCTTAATGATTCAATGATTTTATAATGTATTTTTTGTCTGACTTTTTTATAAATACAAAGAGCAATTAAGAATGCCTCTGACTATTATATCCAAGGAAAAGTGTTTGAGATACATGAGAAATATACAGGGAATTGTAAGTCTTCAGTGAAAAAAAAAATGTCCTGAGATCAATTTCCTGATTCAGTAGTGAAGTCCTCATATCATATAAAAGGTAATGTGATTGTCCATTGCCCTAATAAAATCTTGACTTTTCCGCCAAGCTTCCATCTATAAAAATCAAATTTATGCAGCATTTGTCTGCATTTTGAAAGGGATAGGGATTTTTTGAAATTGATATGATAGTAATCCTTTATGGTGCATTAATATAGGAGAACAATAATTTGTTGCATTTTCCTCACACAGAAACAATCAGCTGGGAAATGTGCATAATAATTGTCTTTGTCCTTCATTGTCACAGGCCATTAGCTAATGAATTTAAGCTGTACTTGGCTCTTGCTCCAGTAAGAAAACTACATTAGAGATCTTGTAGCCATGGTATTATAAAACCTTTCAGTGGGTTTTATTTTAGTCTCACTGAGGTGATGCTGCCATGGACTGAGGAAGGCATCATAATTTTGTGGTGAGCAATGAGATCAGCATTCTCAAGGAAGCTGAAGGGCATCTACTGTTATTGCTGTTGCCAAATGTCAGACCATCTTTATTCAGTTTCTTATATTTTAACAAAACTTTTCATATCTACTTTTGTGACAGTTTCAGGTTCTTCTTTTGGGTGGGAAGATTTGCTAAACTCAGTTCAGCTGGACTGATTCATGCTAGGGTAGTAAGTAGTTTGGGCAATGCTTTAAATAAACAATAGGAACACATAACTGTAGGTTGCGCAGTTTTAGCACCTATGCAGTTTTTCTAGGCATTACTTTGTATCCAAGCTTTTGGCTCATGGATGTCTTAGACTTGGGAGGAGAATGGATGGTGAGTGTGTGATACATATCTGCAGAGACTCTCAGGAGAGCAGCTGTGGCGTAATACTGTGTCTGTTCAGGGAATATTGCTTCTGCACAAGCTGCACCACAGCACCCGAGGGATGGCTGTGGCAAAACAGTGGTCAAGTTTTGTTGTGTCCTCTAGAGAGACAGAACCAAAGAACCAGCAGTGCAGGGTATTTCACCTGCAAAGTCATGTGAGAAATGAGTTGGGACTGCCACTCCTGTTAACAGGCACCATTTGCTCCCTTACCTCTTTTATATTCAAAGCCAGAGTCTGGGGTTTCCATGGCCTGCAGACCCCTGTTTGGGTGTACCATCTGCCTACCTGGGCAAATATTTAAATAGATAGTGTAGGAAATGTTCTGCCATACCCAAACCCATGACGCTTTGGTGTCAGACAGTCATTGCCTGCAGCAGAGTAAGTGGCTGGAAAGCTTTGGGCTCTGAGGTGTGCTAGGAGCAGGTGCCAGGTTGCGGCGATCACCCGTTTTTCTAAACCGGCAACACTTACAGCCCTACTGACAGAGGTTGACTCGCACCAGAAGTAAATTCAATATGCATGAAAGGACTCTTGTACTTCTTCAGTGGAGAGCATAAAGACATACTGTCAGACAAACTAATCTCTCTCTGATAATTTTGTTTTCAACATCATTGAACTGTCATTTCTCCTGGGCTTTGCCAGAATGTTTGACATATCTGTTGTTTCCCAAAACAGACAGATTTTGCTAGCTTGGCGGATACAGGAATTTTTGCCAGGAAGAGAGTTGCTGAGATGCTTTTACCAGCCTTGTGCTGTTGTTGTGCAGGTCCTTTTGCTGAGCTCTGCAGCTCTGGTTAGGGATAAAAGGAAGATACCTTGGTGATTGTTTAGGTTAAATCTCTTAGTGCAGCAGTGGAAAGGTTTCCAGCACCTGCCCTGGGCTGGGAGCACATTTGCTGGGTTTTGGGACTCTACTTTTTTTACTGGAGAGAAACCCATTTAAACCCCTAAATCTTTAATTTCAGAAGTAGTGAATCAAGGTGGACTCAGGCACTAGTGTGTCACCGACCTGCAGTTAGGAAATGGCCCAAAATCGATAACTCCTTTTATTTTTTTCCCAATTGTCCCCCTATAGAGCTAGCATGGCAGTCAATCCTTCTAAGCATGTGTGAAGAGTCAGTGAGATTTCAAGACTGTGGGTGAAAAACATCTACCGTGAGCAACCTCCTCTTTCAGATGGCTGAGGAGTCTGCCACAGGGATACACGGTCCATAAGGCTGCATGTCTTCCACAGCTCGTGCAGAGAATTTAGCAGAAATGAGACTGTGAAGTGAGGCAAACTGGAGGAACCCAAATGCCACCATGATCTGGAAAAATGAGTCCTACATCCCATTTGTAGTCAGTTCTTTTCTTTGGGGAAACTAACCGTTCCCATGTTCTCTGACAGCGTGACTTTAATATAGACAGTCTAAAAAGCCTATAGGGAGATTAACGATAACTCAGTTAAAAATAACTTGCAACACCATTTAAATCCCTGTGGGTTAATCTGGGCATATTGAAGAACAGATTCTGAGTCTGGAATTATCTAACTTGGCTGTGATTATGTAGTTTAATTTCCAGATTAACTAGAAGTATTTGTCTAAACTGGGTGGCTGCTGAGATATTAAAAGTTGGAGCAGGAAACTTTGCAGTCAGTTTACAACACAATTAATTGCTTGTCCTTTCAAAACTGAGTCTCTCCACACCATCTCACACCTGCCCAACACCATTACTGCAAACACTTGTCCACTTGCATGTCTTGCATACACGAGTAGGTGCTTTCATTAGCTGTGACTGTGGTAACTGTACATTTTCTGCAGGACAAAGGCCACACCACACATATGTATTTCCACTCTGTGCTCCGAGGTGTTTTTCATCAAGCACTAATGTCCCATTGTGTGATGCTTGGGATTCTGGTTGTACAAGTTGTTAGCTGCAAATTTCCCCTTAAGTCTGGTAGGAACACGGTTTTGCGTAATAGATTGTCTTATCACATCTGCAAGGTAATTGCTTCTCGACTGGCTTCCAAGAAGGCCTCAGATTTGATCTATGATGGCCTGTGCATTGCTAATGCCTGTATTCCAAGGAAGCATACCCCTGTTACTGATGAACTGCATGGATGACTGATGGTGTAGATCTAAAGTTAACTAGGCGTTCTCTTTAAAGGTGACATATATTATATTTGGGCAAAGAGGAGTTTCCTGCATAGTCTTTAGAGACAGCTGTATTCCATTTTATGGTTTCTCTGGGAGTCACAGAAATACAGATAAAAGGCTTTACATTTTTCCAGCTCATTATTCTGATTGCATGTCCAGCTACTGATTTTCTGATAAAGAGGATCACAGTAGAAAAAAATGTATGGGCTGTACAACCTTCACTCCCTGACCTTCTCACCATTGTATCTTTGGTTTTTTTAGATGCTGCCATGAAGTATCTACAGCTGGTTAATCAGAGATTTGACATGGCCAGGGTTGTGTAGAATAGGTGAGGGAGCTAGGATGCAAGTCTTCCTTTGAACTCGCTCCATCTCTTATTTTACTCCATAGCTCTTAGAAAAGAGTTTTTCTGTTCCTAATCTGTCTGTGGAGAAAGTGTCTTGTGTTTTCACTTGTGCTGCCATACCTGTTTGAGATGCTTTTTCCAAATCCCAGCCATAGGTTGCTCCCTGTGTTTATCTTGTCTAAAGTTTGTCCCTTTCACTTTCAGCTGTCTCTACAGAGCATTGGTGATGGTCAGTGTAGCAGCAATTAGCTCATGAAAAAAATTATATATTAAAAAAGGTCATGTTTAAAGTTGATAAGAACTGCACAAATGAAAAGAAAAAAAAATTTCAATGAGAAAAAATGGACAGTTCCAGAGAATGAAGGTCATCATTTATGAAGGGCATCTTTAAATTAAATTAACAAGATGGATTATTTGGTAATAAATAATGGAATCATAGAATCATTTAGGTTGGAAAAGACATTTAAGGTCATCAATTCCAATGGTAACTGCTGAGCCCACTACTAAATCGTGTCCCAAAGGGCTACATTTACACAATCCTCCCAGGCTCTCTCCACACCCAAGCCTCCTTTTCTCCAGGCTGAACCCCCTCAACTGTCTCAGCTGATGCTCATCAGACCCTTCACTAGCCCTTCTGCCTTTCTCTGGACACACTCCAGCACCTCAATGTCTTTCTGGTCTTTAGGGGCCCAAACTGAGCACAGGACTCGAGGTGTGGCCTCACCAGTGCCCAGACAGGGGGGCAATTGCTGCCCTGTCCTGCTGGCCACATTTTGTGCTGTTTATTTTAAAAAGAGAGGGAGAAAGGCATTATTTGCCCTCATTAGTGCTGCAGGATGTCCTATAAAAGAGTAATTATACTCTGCAAAAAGGCTAGGGAGACCACACAGGAAGGGCATTGAAGTACTGGAAAGGGTACAGGAGGCACTAAGCATGATAAAAGATTGAAAGTTGTTATTTATGGACAAAGTACAGGCTGCTTCTAATTTTAATTTTTTTTTTTTTTTTTTNTTTTTTTTTGAGAAGGAAACTAGGGACACTAAGAAGGGAACACTTACATGGGTATCAAAGAGTTACGACAAAACTAATTCAGACCATTGCAAGCTAACAGGAGAATTGATAATAAACTTGGAGAAAGCAGCACTAACCCAGTGTTCTGATCCAGAGCAGGGAAATGCTGTTTGTAGCATGGGGTCTCCACCATCAGCACTCCATCTTTGGTCTTGCCTCCACAGGCTGAACTGCATTGAGACTTCTGCATTTCAGGAATGCAGTTCCTCTCCTTGACCTTGTCTGCAGATAAATACAACATGCCCCTTACTGCTGAGTGGTTTGGGAAGAATGTCAGCCAGACAAGACAGGGGAGATAAAGAAAAGACAGGTGAGGGTGTTTTTCATCTGCTCTTTTTGAACCATCCTGTTTGACTTTGCCTACAAGACTTTGGACAGTGGGGTTAAGAGGGGCAGGGCAGGGAGTACCTGGTGCCTCTGGGGTGGGTAACACAGCTGATTACTGTGACAGAGGCTGTGACATGAAGCTGCCACTCAGGGAACAGACATTTTGGGTACCCCTTCTGGCACAGAGCCTGTAGGGAAGGCACTCACTGCCTGGCTGAAGCACAAGCAGGGTCTCACCACATACAAGTGTGGGCTCCAGCAACAGCAAGAGAATGGGAGAACAAACAATCCATAAAAAAAGAGGTGCTGGTGAGTTACCTCAGCCCCTGTCTCTGCAGATTCCCTTCGGCAGCAGAGCTCTCTCTGGATTAGGAGATTTAACAGGGTGGGTGCCTATACACAGCCCTGTGCTTTGGGCTGGGACCTGGACTAGGAATGCCACACTGGTGAATTGTTCCATAGGCAAGAACCAGGCTGGGATACCTGACAATCTTAACAAAACACAAGCTCACTAGAGCACATCCTAAAATCTGCTTCTTTTGCTGGCAAGGCAAGAACAAATGGTGATGGTTTTATGTGTAGTGCCTTAAGCACAGCTCAGGGGATTGCTGAAATGATATGCTTTCGTTCCAGGCTATGATAGGAACTGGGCTGTCTGATTCTGCAATGTGGGAATCACCTTTTCTCAGCTGCCAGTCTCAAAGTCAAGCTTTCATTGCACAAATAAAATGGGGCATTTCTACACTCCCCACCTTCCTTTTCAATTGCCACCGATATTTAGCAGATGGAATATTCAAAACTATTCCCTCCACTACAGGCTGGCTGTTGGGTGTCACCAGATCATGTGAAAAGACATCTGAGTGGAATTTTTCCAGCAACAAGCAAAAGAAGAGAGAATTAAATTTTTGTTTGTTATAGATATTGTTATAATTTGTTATGTGTAGATATATATATTTTAATTACTGTTGGGATGTGAAGAAACAAAGAAAAAGAGCAGACAAGTGTGCTACCATAGAATGTAGCACAGAACTGAATTGTTATGGTGTCAAGCATCAGGACATGTGCTGGGACCAGGTCGGTACTTTACACATATTACTGAGGTCAGTGCAAATTCTCCACTACCTTCATTAACATGGTATCAAAGGTTTGATGGGATCTAGAAATCTAAGGATATTTAAAATGTGGCAGGTGTGGGTAACCTCATGTGCACAGCTCATTGCTTCAGAAAGAGGAATGTTCTTGCAAATTTGACATAATCAAATTAGTTGATTTCCTCAGTGACATTTCTGCAGGCTCATGTACAGAGGTACAGGGAAATGGAGATTTATGACAGCTATTCCTAGCAAAGGTCATTTCTTTATTGGTGAACAACCTGTCCTTAGTCATGCTGATGACGAGGCGTTGAAGGATAAGGGAGAGGCTGTACAGCTTCAAAGCTTGACAGGGAATAACAGAAATAGAGCACAGATCATCTCTCTACTGGGACCAGGTGGATTGAAATCTCCCACCATCAGGACAAATCCAGGGAGCAGGAGGCAAACTCCAGAAAAAAAAAATTACAGGGGGATTTCTGTGGGGATTGTGAGAGTCTGGATAGTTCAGTGTCAACATAGCAGGGGGGAAAGGGGAGCTACAGAACACAAGTATGTGGGTATGTGGTTTTGGATAGCAAGGGTGTCCTTGGTGGAACTAGCTGCTCATAAAGAACCTGGTTAAGTTGCTCTGGGGAGTCTCTGGTCAGCACTGCCAACTTTCCAGTTTGAGCAGCTCTCAGCATCCTGTTCATGCCATTTCCAGAATAACACAGACGAGGGCATGCTCAAATATAACACAAATACACTTCCTCAGCTGTCCTTCCACTGGCAAAGAAAGCAGCAGATTTGACAGGAATAGTTTAAATACATTGTTGTGACATACATATATTTTTAAATAATAAAACAGCATTTACCTATTCATCACATGACTGTTTTTCCTGCTTGCAGATGAGAAGGTATTTGAGACTGCACATAAAGTGATGCGTATTTTTTTCATAATCAGAAGGACCCTCCCTGGGAGTCACACAAGAGTTGTTCACACAGGTATGGACCTTAAAAGTGAGCACTGGGTACTTTGGTGTAACTAGCTGTGCTTGTTTCCACCATCAAACTCACAATACTGGATTAAGTAAAAATGTGACTGTTTCCCTAGACCTTGGCTCAGATTCTGAACCACCCTGTACAGCTGAACTATGGTTTGAACTGGGTCACTGGCACAAACCAGGCTTGTAGCTGGCAGGACCAGCCAAGAGATCTTTGCCATATGGAAATGAAATCAACAGGGGGGTTCCTTGATGACCCATCTGAGTATTCTGACCTGAGGAAGGAGTATGGGGTTCTTCATCTGTGCCCTTGTTAATCTTTTTTTTGCCATTTGTTGGATCCTTTGGGCTGTGAGGTGCCAACAGAAATCACAAGAGCTTTTCAGTTAGTCTGGTATAAGACCTCATAATGCTGTGGTGGCCTCTAGCTCCCAACCTGCAGCTGAAGATCTTACCCTTCCTTCCACAGTAATTCCTCATACCCTTTGAAATCTTCTAAGGCTTTCCCCAAAATTATAAGAACTGAAGATTGCTACTCCTAAAAAATAGGTAAGTCGAAGGTAATTGTCTATGCTGTATTTCTTCCCATGCCACAAAGGAAAAAGCAGTCTTGTGCCGTGTACTTCTCAGGCCTGGTGTAACTGGAATCCAAAAGCTATGAAGGAAATGGAAAATGTTAATAAATAATGATGTTTGAAACACAAGTCACTGCACAAACCACCACACCTTCTGCATTTATTCCACAGGACAGAAAATATCTATCTCAGTTCGAGGAAAATACGATCTTGGTCAAAGGTACGTCCTAGGAATTAGCCCAGGTTCTGCACAATATTCAGGACATAAATCAGACAAACTTACGGATTAACTTTTGGTAATATATTCAGAATAAAGACAAGTTTTGAAATAAAATCAGCATGACTGAATACTTGACATTTCCATGGTATGAGGAACTAAGGGTCTCCCCAGATCCACTGGAATTTCGTATTACCTTGTTTGATTCACTTTACAGCTGCCAGTTTTCCAGCTGGTATTTTCCAAGTCAGAACCAAGCACGTGTGTGCTCCACACTGCGCGTCCTCAGTCTGATGTGTTCTGGAAATCCTGGCCTCATTTCCCAAATCCTAAGCAGGTGATCTGCATTTAATCAGTGATGTCTCCCTCAAATATGTTGGAATTACTCTGTGTGTGCAGACCAGCTGCAAAACTGGGACAGAAATGTTAAGACAAATGTGCAAAATCTTCTAATTGTAACTTCAAAAATATTCTGAGGAAAAAAAAAAAAGAGCATTTCTGAGAAAATCTGTATGAGTAGTACAACGGTCTGTAACATTTCCAGTGTAACACAAAAAAAAAAAAAAAAAAAAAAAAAAAAAAAAAAAAAAAAAAGAAAAAAGAGAGAATCGCTGTCTCTTCCAGGACAGCTCCAAACTGATAGAAAATGCATGGCATGCCCTCTGGCAGCTCGGGTAAGGACTGAAGACTAACACATCATAAGCGAAGGGCTGATGTTTTCAATAGCCCAGATATTCACCCTCTCCGAAGTAACTTTGTCCAGTTTAGGCCTGTGGCCATCCAGAGAGTCATTCTTTCTCTCCTTTCAATCCAGCCACCGAATGCTGGCAGTCTCAGCGAGAAGGCAGCCCAGGGGAAAGGAGGAAAACACTGGGATAAAGAGCTTCCCAGTCCGTGGATCAGGCTTGGACTCCATTTGGTTTGTCATGGAAAAGAGCACAGAGGACTGCAAAGCCCCGAGGCTTCGATTTCACAGCTGCTCTCAGCGCTCCCGCTGCATTATCTCCCTTATTTCCCTGGGCTTCCACTCGATAGCTGGCTTAGTTTCTGACTCGGCCGGCTGATAGGTTTGGGATTAGCTCCCACAGATCACACATCCCACCTCACCCGGGCTCTGGAACTCGCTCACTGCAAATGGCGCTTTGGGATCCAGGACTTAACACGCCCGTACGGGGTGTCCAGGAGGCAACATGGGCAACAAGCAGCGTGGCACTTCCCCTGCGAGCCAGAAAAAAACCTCCATTCAGTGCCAGGTTAATGCTGGAACCCAGCACCGAGGGTTTACATCTGGCTGCCGGCAGCTCCTCAGTGGCACCTCCTGCGCGGCAGGAGGAGCATCCAGCCAGCCTGGCCGTGGGGAATTCACAGCCGCATCCCGCAGGGATCGCCGCCCTGGCCGCTCCGCTCTCCCTTGCGGACACTTTTACACAGAACTGCGCACAACACCCAGTCCGCGATGCCGGGGCGCCGTTCCGAGCGCGCAGCTCAAAACTGCGAAGAAAACGTCCAGCCCGCGGGGATTTCATTTCCACCGACTGCCCGTCCCCACGCGAACTCCGGAGCCGCTCCGGGAGCGGGGCCTGCGCCGCGGGAGCGCGGTCGGGCCTGGCGCTCCGCCGACCCCTCCTCAGGGCGGGCCCGGCGCGGGGACTGTCCCTCGCCGTGGTTCCCCCGCTCCCTCCAGCTGCCCCGCGCCCACCGCACAGGAACCGCCACGACCTCCCGCCCCGGGTCCCCTCAGCCCTTCCCGCCGCTCCGCGGCCCTGAGGCGGCGGCGGCGGGTCCGGAGACCGCGCCCCTGCCCTGACAGCCCCGCTGCCCGCGCCGCGCCCGCCCCGCCGCTTTAGGAAGCCCCGCCACCAATCGCCGCGCGCCCTGGCGTTGAAGGACGGCCGCACCGGCCTATCGAATGGCTCTTCCCCACAGCGAGCCCCGCCCCCACCAATCAGAGCAGAGACAGCGCTGTGGGCGGGAGGCGAGGTCCTGCTCACCCGCCTTCCCCCCCTGCTCCTGGAGAGCAGGTGATTGACAGCCACG
>VWZG01000210.1:40916-220916 GCA_013396735.1 Grallaria varia
CCGCCCGACCCCCTCTCTGCTCCCCTCTCTGCTCCCCTCCCTGCTCCCCTCCCTGCTCACCGCCCGCTGGCGTTTTTAATTTGTGAAGCCTTTGCGGCTCCCGGCCAAGGGCGGGGGGCGCTGCCCCGGCGCGCTGGGCTCTGAGGGGACACGGGCTGGCGAGGCGAGCCCCGGCGCTCACTGGGCACCACCTTCCCCCTCGGAGGGATTTGCTGCTCCGGGTGTCCTCCTCGCCAGCTCCGGTGCCATCCTGCCCACCCTGCCTCCTCGGCAGCTTTTGCCGCCCCGTATTCCTCATGGAGAGGCTTCCTCCCTCCCGCAGCCGGCAGAGATGCTGCTTTCCTTTCGAGGGAGGAGACCCACCTGGGTTTCTTCCTCGCCCTTTTCACCTGCCTGGTGATCATTGCCCCGTGCAGGATGGAGGGACATTCCCATTGCGATACGATGCAGCGGGGAAGATGGGGAATCCTGGGTAGGCAGGGCTCGGGAGATGCCCCTTCCTCGTTCATCCTCCTCCTCCTCGCCCTGGCACGGGCATTGGAGCATTGACACTCCCTTGGCGGCTTCTTGGCTGTTCCCTCTGCTTGGGCAGAGCGGTGGGAGCGGGAGGTGTGTGTGTGTGTGTGTTTGTGTGTGTGTGTAAGAGGAAACAACTGTTACACCTTTTGTCACCGAGACAAAGAACTTCATCTCCCCGTGTCCCTCCCTCTGGGAACACATTGGCAGCACCTCAGCCACTTTGCATTGCTTCCCGGAGATGCTTCCCGGGGAGATGCTTCGTAAGGATTCGGTGTGGCCCTGACCTGCCCTTTTTTTGTTGTTCTTGCCAATTTATGATGGTGCTGATAAAAGGACATGTTGATATGTTTCCAAACAGTCTCGTGGTTTGCATTCCTGAGATTGCTGCAGCGTTCTTATTTATTTATTTAATTGGAGGGGTGGGGGGATGACAACAGGAAGGGGGTATGGTTTTGTAGTTTATTGTAGTTGTCTGAAAGGTACGAGATCACGTGCAATTGCAGCACTGTAGAACGGAGTGCATTAACCAATGCTTTCTCCCCCTGTCTTGTCTTTCAGTCCTGCAGCCTTCACTTCATTTGCTGTGTGAGGAGTGATGATTCCATGAGAGAAGTTCCTTTTGATTACCTGTCTCCTGCTATTGCATGCTGCTCCCGGCCAGTGATGAGCCATTCAGCTGTACTGGGATTTACCATGAAGAAGGGAGAGGCAGAATATGAATTGTAGACATCCCATCAAGTTCCTCACGCACTGTTTTTACCGTGTCTGTATATAAATCTGCTAATATCAAGCACACACACTCTCTTGAACCTGCACTGGTATTCAGAATTGCTACTGTGTCAGAGGACTGGTATTTTTCACCATCATGGCTTCAGTTTGGAAAAGACTGCAGCGTGTTGGGAAACATGCGTCCAAGTTCCAGTTTGTGGCCTCTTACCAGGAACTGATGGTCGAATGCACCAAAAAATGGTAAGAAGCTGCTCATCTTGCTGCACAAATGATGGAGTAAGCTGCTGGTGGTGAAATAGGAAGGATGTTGCTTGTTCTGTATTGTTTAGTGTGTATGCATGGCTCTTGCATCCCTTTGCCTTCTCTTGCCTGCCCATTACAGAGGCAGCCAAGTGGGGGGTTTCTTTCTCAGTGAGTGTTTGCTTTGCTGTACAGTTGTCCTGGGTCTGCTGGTTTTGTTCTGTACTCTGATTTTCAAGGCTGTCATTGGTTTTACCTTCCAGAGGAGGGTGCATTTAGTAGCTCGGCATCTGTGACTTATGTGACTTAGTGGTGTGGTTTTGGTTGTTGCTTTTGATGTTTAGTATGTTATGTTTTGTTTTGTTTTTTAAAGTATTTCCTATGAGCTGTTTTCCAGCTGCCAACTCAACTCATGATAATGAGTGTTACCTACTGACACTGTTTTACCTTACTGAGGCATTTGAGATCAATCCTGGAGATGGTGGTGGTGGGATATCTGGGGTGGATGCCCATTTTGATTTTTGACTTTCTTACCTGAAGAGGTCATGTTTCTCTTCTCTCCCTTGTTGCTTTCCATCTTTCAAGGGAAAGAGGCAAGAGACAGGTCCCTGGGAATTCCCTTAAGGTATCTGTTTAGTTAGACCACAATTTTGTGCCGTGGTGGTCCAGTTGGATGGCGTTGAAGCCAACTAGACAGCAGTTAATGGTTAATGTTGTGGGTCTGGCACATCTTCCCTTTGCAAAATGAGCTTAAATAAATCTGCTAGGGAAGACTAGAAGTAGCTTTTAAATAGTCAGGGAAAGATCTCTATTATACAAATACTTAACCGCTGTTTTATATGTTTGGAATATTGATGTTACTGACATAATTCCTCACATTAGTGTGAGCCTGTAGTGTCAGGGGATGAAGAAAATGCTTTCCAGACCTCATGGACTGAGATGTTCAAATTGCCTTGTAATAAACTGCAGCCTTCTTCCTAATACTTGGCCTTTCTTCTTGTTGGCAAGTTTGGCACTTGCATTGGCTGCGTTCACTGGTTATGAGCAATTGCCTCTACAAATTTGAATTCTATCTCCTGGAGTAGGAAATCTCTGTCAAATATGCTGGAAGGCTGCTCGCTGCTCTGTCTTAAAGGAAGACTTCTGGGTTAAACATTTGGTGTTTTTTTAGCAAGTTACCTTCATGGTTAAAATGTTTTGAAATATTATTAAGGAACAGAATGAGTTTGGAGGTTGAACTTGTTTTTATTGTAAAAGTTGAAAGAGGCTGTCATGATTATCATGTGGGATCTACTGTCCCAAAGAGGCCACAGAGTTTTCCACAGTAATTTTGGTTTTTTTCAACAGTTGGGCTTATTACTTTTTTATGGGTTTTTTTTTGCATTAACTAGCCTGGTTTAGCTTTCATTTTCACTTTGATTCACTCCTGTCTTTAGAGTTTGCAGAACACTTCAGCATTAGAATATGAATCCTGTAGGGGAATGTTCATATTGGAATTGCAGCTGACTTTAACTTGGTTCAAGAAAAAGTCATACACAAAAGTTCTCTTACGGAGAATCTTATTATTTTAGAAACAGCTTATTGGTTAATCATTTATGAGAGCGTCCACCTGGCAAAATGCCTGTGTGTGAAGTGTGAAACAACCTTTCAAAACCTCATAAATGCAACTAATTTTTAAAAAATAGGTCATCTTTCTGAACCTTCATTTTACGTTCCTGAATTTAAATGCAGGCAAGATCAGTGCTTGTGTTGGTTATGAAAAAGCAACAGTATGGTGGTGAAATGTGGATGAATTGTAGGAAAAATAACAATAGGGAAAAACATCACTCACACAGTCCTTTGATTGTAAGTTTTTTGATTCTGCTTCCTCTTATTCAGAGAACCTTAACAAAAATGTTCTGTAAGCATGCAAGCTAAAATATGTTTCTGCCATAAGTCAAACTTCTTTATATGATGAAGGGGTAAATATTTATTTATTTTGAGAGCCTTCAACTAAATATTTTCTTACCTTTGGCGAAGGTACTGTTTTTGTGCACACTGACAGGATCACTGCTTCATCTGTTTCTAAGTCTTGTCTCTGGGTTTGGCCCATGTGAGAACAAAACAGAAGAAATGAACTCCATATGCTGCTCTTGCTGAAAGCATTCAATATATATTAAGTGTCAGTGCTGTAGTCTGTAGTTTGTTTGATTGAAACGTAGCAAGCAGTAAGTTATTTTAATGTACTGGCATTTTAACAATGCAATGTTTCTGGAGGAAAAGAATGCCCCATTCATACTTTAAAATAAATGACAACACAGTCATAAATACACTGGAACTGAGAAGTGTCTGTGAGCAAGGATTGTGCATGTCCAAAACAGGCTGTGTGCCTCTTTGTGAACTGCTATCTTCTGCTAGGTCCACATTTGTGTGACTATTCAGCAAACAGCTTGTGTGTTAGAATATTTTTGTACCGATCCTGTGTGGTTTGGGATGTTGGGTGTGTTTCTGGTTGGCTTTAATACTCTTTGTCCCCTCTGGACTTGTATTGATTTGAGTTTGTTGGTGTTTTGTTTAGCTGTTGGTTTTTTTTAACTTAGTGTTTAAAATAGCTCCTGCCCTTTTTTGAGGAGTTGCCCTGGCTGTGTGGGAAGTTGCTACCATTTTGGTGTTGCTGCTTCAGTCTTTTAAAGGATAATCTCTAGGTACAGCAGCATTTGTCCAGATTAGGCCAAAATCTCCTTCTCTTGCCTTTTCTACTTTCTACAATTCGTGATTCTTATCCCTACTAATGATTAGAGACAGCCACTCTCAAATGATTGCTTTTCATTGGTGGTGTGTTTGGAGGGAGACAGGTTGTGATGGAGTGTCCAGTGTTGTCACTGTTCCTTATTTTTCAGATAATTAACTGGACTGAGTCACTTCTGTGGCATTTTGGCAGCTCCCACTGACCCAGACCTAATAATTGTGGCTGCTCAGTACCTCTGAAAAATTGAACAGTTGGTTTATTTAGAACCTTTCATTAAAATAAATAAACAAACAAGTGTGGTCTTTAATACGGATTAGTGACTTCTGCTACCGTGAAATCAAAACTCTTTGCATTAATTGTATAAGCACTTGATTTTTTTTTTCCTAAAGGTGCTTGCTTGGAAGTGCTGGAGTGCATCATCCTCCATTTACCCTTGGAATAAGCCAGGGCAGCTCAGGATTTTCCACCCAGCCTCACCAGTGAACTGCAGTCCTGGTCCGAAAGGACTGTGCATGATAGAAGAGAGTTGATTTAGTGCTTATCCTCAGTGCAGAGTCGTTGAATGAAACCAGAAATCAATCTTTCTCATTTTGTTTAGGCTTCTACAAAAAAAGCTGTATTTACTGGTGTGTGCTCTCAGAGCAGGCTGGTTTTGTGTGGGGTAGGAGCGTGCTGGGCATCCCTGGCAGGCGTAGTGCTGTGACTTGTGCAGGGCACCCAGTTCAGTTGCCTGAGCGTTGGTGCCTTTGGGTTTGCTGCCAGTTTGGAGAAGCCCAGGTCTCCTGTTGATCCCATGTGGAGCCTGCCAGCCTGGCATGCATCTCTCATGTACCCTGGGGCTCCCCAGCTGCTGGAGGCCTTGGCTCAGGCGACTGAGTCAGGGCTTGTCTGACATACAGGCTCAGCAGAGGAGGCTTGCAGGAGGAACGTTCCCCTTTGGACCTGAGATCAATTCCAGTACTTGGACCTGAAGCAGTTTTATAGGGCTGCTGTAACATCTGATGATGAACGCCAGAGCTCTCCAGGGTGGCTTTTATGTTTCCTTATTATTGTGTGATATCTTGCAAATCAAGGACTCAGGCTTCAAGAGTCATATTGACTGTTTTCCACAGAGAATGGCTTAACTTGCAGAGCTGAGGTTGCCAAGTTCCTAATATGTCATTGTCCTTTAGATGCTTTTATGAGCAAGAAAGCTGCTCACCTGAACATAGGTGCTAACTGCTTATAAAGGCTGGAAAAGAGTAAACATAAAGTAGCTTTTCTACAGGATTTGAATTCAGGAGTTGCTTTAGAGATAAAGAAATATGTTCTTTTTATACAATGTTTGTAATGTCCGTCATCTACATGAACTACTTTTCTTCTAAATCCTGCTTAAAACAGAAAGGCACGATGTTCTAAAAGAGTTAAACTTCTCTGATGTTTAAAAGCCTTAACTGAAGACAAGTTTCATGTCCATGAGGCAAGTTGCCTGTTTTTATATCGATTAGGTATGGTCTGAAGTGGTTTCTCTATTTTGAATTATGCGTCTTTCTCCTTTGGAAATGAAGGAAGGCCTTATCTTTTTTTTTCCAAAAGGCTTTAGCCATCTGTTTTTCTCTTCTATTGTAGTTTCAGAACTGGATGCTGCAGGAATCTTAAGATTTGGCATGCACTGTGCATGGGAGAGAAATGAGCTTTCTGAGATTCCATGGTTCACACTGATCTGCTTGCCTTCTGTTGCTGCTTTCCAGTAAACTCATCAGTGCTGAAGGCCATTGAAAGGACTCGAGTTAACTGGTTACTGTAGAAATCTTTGGTTTCCTGTACAGGGTCAGGATGTCACATTGCTCAATTTTCTTGCTTTGCACGGTTGTTAGAGGGGATTTTGTGAGTACTTAAGTGTTTTTAATTACAAAGAGTCATCATATTGAGTTTCTTTGACTTCGTTTTGCTGTGAAACATGCCTTTTTGTCATGGGCTTTCTCTGCTGAGTTTTTGATCAAGTTGGAGTGTTAGTGAGGCAGGTGTACTGTAACACCTATAGCTTGTGCAAGGAAGGCACCATGCAATTTCTTCTGCGTTTTAGTTTCTGTTCTCCTTCTCAATGAAATTATATATACAGAATTATAAGGATAGATCCTTATATTTTACATTGAGGTCTGATTTCACCCCAGATAATCCCCATTTGCAAATACACTTCAGCATTTTCTTTTCCATTCATTTCCAGTTTTGATGGAGGACTTTTTGAGGGCTTAAGCTATGCGTCAAACTTCTTCCAAATAATCACCATCAGCTGCCTAAAAGCTGTCTTGTTGCTTTCTTTCTGCAGTCAGTTACAACACTCTTACTGTCCGCATACAAAAGCAGTTCTCCTCTGTCACCTTGCATCTCTCTTCTTTGTGTCCAGAAGAAAATCCATGTTTGCAGAAACATAGACTTGCTCCTTTGGATTCTCTTCCTGACTTCTGTCAGGAAGGTTGTCTACCAATCTTGACTCTTTAGCACCAACTGCTGTCCTTCCCTACCTTACCAAACTCGCCTCCTTGCCAATTTTACAGCCTTGGGTCTGTTCCATGGACCACAAGTTAGGAATTTCTTGCCAAAATTGCTGGCTGCATGTTGACTTCAAAGGGATTTCAATGGGAAAGGTACTGGTATATGTGAAATCTTTCTTGCTGCTGACTTTTCAGGTTGTCAGTGCTACATACTTAAACCCATTTTCTATTTGCAACAACTTTTTGAGAGTATTTGTAACTCTGTGTCCAATTCCTAAAAGACAGAAGCAGGCACAAAGTTTAATATCTGGGCGGCAGAAAGATTTGTGTTTGGCATAAATACTTGTTCTGAATTTTATTTTTCTCTGAATTCTTCTCAGCAATTCCTTGACATTGTTTACTGTACCAGCAGTAACAAAAATAATTACTGGAAGCAGAAAATGTTAGATTATATCCAGGTGTAGATAAGTCTAATCTTAATGGTCACTTATAGGGCTGTTTCCTTGAGTGAGTAAAATGCACTAAGCTGTGTTCTAACACAGCTTTATTTTTTGAGAGAAAAAATGTGTGTGTGTGTAACTTCCTCACAGGGCTTTATCAACAAATAAAACCTTGCTCTGTTTCTGCTGGCACTGTGGTGCAACACATGCAGTAAAGGTGTTCTGTTCGTTTGAACCCAGTGGACTTGTACTGGAATAAAGAAATTTTGGGGTTTTTTTTTCAGGATTGGATCCTTGTGAGTACTCTCTTCAGCTCTTTGTGTTACAAGGTTAAATAAGATGAAATATTATGACATTGTGTAGGCCTCATCTGAGCTGAGTCCTCAGTCTCTTAGACTGCTCAGGCTGTATAGTGCCAGTCTGCTGCTTCAATTAGTTTTTAACTGGTTGGAAAGAGCTGGAGTCCCTTTCACAGTTTAGTGTGAATGAGGAGAGGAGGAGGAGGAGGCTGGTAAGGTTGATTAAATCTGAGGAAACTCTTCTTATAAGACAAGCCCTTCAGTTACGGTAGTAAAAACATTCTGCTTGGGTGGCTTTCTGAGAATATGGGGGCAGGTGTGTGTGTGTGTTTATTTACTTTTAAAAGCTTTCCCAATTTGCTCTGAGGAGAGTGTGTGAAGTGTGTGTCTGTTTCCCTTGCCTCTCTCTCTCCTTCCACTCCTTGGGGTAGAAGCTGGTCCTGGCAGGCTCTTCGCTACCTCGTGGGACACTCCTGAGCTGCCCTCTCATCTCCTGTGTCCTGAAGTGGACTCTGAAACACAGGAACTATGCCGTTGAACTTTCGTTCCTTATTTTAAGATACGTGCAGAGCAATCAGGTAAATAAAGGCGCCCTTGTTTTCTTCCTCTTCCTCATTTGAAAAGTGCATTTCTGCAGCACGCAGTTTCTGTCAGTGCATCAGAGCCTCTCTTCTGGGAAGCCGTGCGTTTTGCTGGTTGGGCTATAGGGTAGCTGCGGCTTTTGGCACCTGGAGAGGCCTTGCAGGGACTTGAGAACTTGTGGGTTAAGCATGAGCTAAAATTAGCAGAACCATAACTAGCATTGTTGTTGTCTAAGGCTCTGACTCATGAGATTTTCTGGAGTCAGGAGCGGAGCGAGATGTCGCTGTCCCTAAGTAGTGGTGGTTTTCTGCCCTGAAGCGGAGGCAGGGTGACAGTGGAGCTGTGCGGTGTGTCGGTGTTAATGCCATCGACTTCAGCTCCGATTTGTGAGGCGAGGGTGAGCTGCAGCAGCTGAGGAGCCTGCACACCTCCCTGATGCTGCCTGGTGCAGCGGGGAGGAAAATCTGCCTGAGCGGTGACATGAGCCACGGCTGCAGGCAAGAGCATCTCAAAATGCTTCAGCTAAATCACCTGGATCCTGAGTCAGTGCCCTGTGCTGTCACTGTAGGGCTTCAAAACACACAAGCTTTTGAGATGAATCAGAAGTGCGTGCCCTTCTGAACTACTGCCTGCAAACTGTAAAAATGAGCAGTGCTGGAGTAATTCTTGTTTGCCTCTTGAGGTTCTCTTTGTAGTGGAGAGTCATTATTGGGAATTTTTGTTTTATTATTTTTTAAGAAGACTTTCTTGAGCATTATGCCAAAGCTGTGGGCAGCCTCTGCAGCTGTTTAACTGTCTGCAGCTGCTGAACTGCAATCTCAGTGGCTCTGTGTATTTATTTTAGCACAAACTGGTTTTGGGTTTTATTTCATATGTACACTCGGTCTCCTGCAGTCATTTTGTGGGCTTTGTTTTGAGTGAGCTGCTGTATCAGCTCAAATGCACGCTAGCAGATCTGACCTTTCTTTTCTAATGGATCTGTTTTGAAAAATGACTTTGGTGCTGACCAAACATCACAAGGGCAAAATAATTTCTAGTTCCAAGAACAAGTGAATTAAAGCAATCTGGGGTACTTTAGGACTCTCTCATATCACATCAGTTTTGGCTCCCATATTACCATGGTTCATATTCCCACGGCTCATTTCCTCTATGCCACCTCTGCAAGCACCTGTAATGTCCAGTCCCCCTTCATGCTCACTGCCTTCTTGTTCTTCCCCCAAGAAGGAATGTCTGCTTCCTTGCTGCTCTTTGATGGGTCAGAGTTCTCTAGGGCTGCCAGGTGGGTGGCATTGTCTGTTGTGGTGGAGATGTGTATTTTGACGGGCGTGCAGCTTTCCTGGGAGCACACAGTCATCTCCACCTGTTGGGACAAGCCCCACCAGCTTTTGCGTAGGCCAGGCAGACAAAAGAAATTCCCTAAGTCAGCTCTGGGCTTTCCATTAGATATGTTGCTTGCCTGATGCCCCGAGATGATAATTGTCTTGACCTTTCGTTAGGGCTAAGACTAATGCAGTTGTGCTTTGTGCTTTTACATCCCGTGTCGTAAACTGGCTTTCCCCTCCCAGCTGTGCTTGGGGAGAGTATTTGCATAGCCAGTACTGTCAATATCAAAGGCTATATTAAGTGGAGTAATTGGAGAATCTGGATCATTAAATGCAGTTGGCAGCACATTGTATGCTGCCACTCGGCATGTGCTATGAACTTCCTTAACTTTCAATGACTGCTCATTAAGTAAACTCTGAATCCCTTTGTTTTTTATGTCAGTACATAGGAAGAGATTTAGAAGAACAGAAAAGAGCTGTCAAAACTTCTCTTCTCCAGCAAAGATCTAACCCTGATCTGTAAATTTCCAAACCAACCTGTTGCTGATTTATCTGTGGTTGATTAGCAAATGACTTAATCTTGGCTCCAGGTGACACCTGACATAATTATAGCTGTGGAGTCACAGCTCTGGCCATGCAAGGTGGGTAGGTGGGCAAGTCTGTTGGGTTGGTTTTTTTCTAGTTGTACCTGTCCTTTATCTAGTTGTGTCTCTTGGAAAATTGATTTAGTGGTTTGTCTCTTCCTGTAGGTAACTTGAGCAATGGTTGTATAAAACTGTGAAAAATTTCAAGAGAACAAGATTTTTGAACTCCTATTTTCTCCTCAAGAGCAGATCTTAACTGGATAGAGTACTTGGAATGAGTGTCTCTTGCGTGAGTGAATTCCCCTTGCATTCCTTTATCTTTGTCATGTAAGAAAATTTTAAGAATG
Source organism: Grallaria varia (assembly GCA_013396735.1). Taxonomy (NCBI): domain Eukaryota; kingdom Metazoa; phylum Chordata; class Aves; order Passeriformes; family Formicariidae; genus Grallaria; species Grallaria varia. The sequence goes on from VWZG01000210.1 coordinate 51,181, forward strand.
AGAAAGTCCTGACCCATTTTTTGCCGCTTCCTCTCATACCACAAAAATCAAAAGAATTTATAGCTGTGTTGCTTGGTTTTGAGGCATATTTGGGATGGCTTCTGTTTACTGTAAAGACTTTTTGACAGACAACTTTTTTAAAAAATCTAGAACAATGGTGTTTTCACCCTGTTTTTTGGCCTTTGTGCGTGTAGAAAAGGGAATTACAAGTTGTAAGCTTTGCTTTTATTTTTTTTCCTTTATTTTCTTGGTAAAATTCCTTACTTTCTTCCCTTTAGATGGCTGCTTGGAGCTCCAATGTCTACATGTCCTTTCAGGATACCAAAACATAGACAATCTTAAAACAGCAAAGGAATTATTTTCTTTCCCATTGATTCCTTTTTTTATTACGGTAAACGGGATTTGATTATTTTTAATTTTGAACTGAAAGATCACAAAGAGTGAACTTAACACCCTGAATTCTCATAATCACCGATGTAATAGAGGGATTTTTATTTCCATGAGTTTTGTGAAAAAGGGCCTTTGGATAGAAGAGTCTTGGTCAGACCTTGTGGCTGCAGGTAAAAAGCCATTAACTTCACCCTTTATTAGACACTGGAGAACTTGCAAGGGCAAAAGCTGCTGGTAGCCCGACCTCTCTCCCTCTGCCTGGAACTCTGGGTTTGTGTCAGTCTGTGCTTCCACGTGGCCATTTGTGCCGGCGTATTTTTGGAGCAGGGAGCTGCTAGATTCATTTCTGTGTTTCTCTGCTCCCCATCTGTTCCTGTAGCCACCTCCTGCTCTAGCTGCCTCGGGAGAAGCTGAGTTGCAAGGGAAAATGGCTGTAAAAACAGGCGTTAACCTGTGTTTTCAGTTTGTGGGTTACCCAGTCCTGGTATTTGGTGTTCATCTTACCCTCATCAGTAATTTCAGTATTGTTGGTAGCATGGCTGATGTTGTCTCCTTTCCTATTGCTGTACTGGGAGACAGGAATATGGACGTTTTTGCCTATAGATTTAGTCTTGCTGTCTGAAGTGAACCCTAATAAAGCATTTGCAGTGCACAAAGTCTGCTTCCTCCTGGGGAAAAAAAATGCTGACTTCAGTAGATGAATTGATTTCAAACAGACTTGTTCTTGGGGAACTAGATCATGTGCTCTAGGGAGAAAATGATACTACTACTTTTAGCAACAGCTGTTAAAAGGAGGATGCTTACTTGATTTGCAATTAATGATAAAGTCAACAAACTGCAATTTAAAAAAAAAAAGAAAATAATCTTGAGCTACTCTTGACTATAGCAAGACTGCAATTTACCCTGATTTGTTTGTGTTCACCTCCTTGTGAGAACTGTCAGTATCTCTTATGTTTGACAAAACCCCATTAAGACCTAGAGAAGCAGAAACCTGTTGCCTTATTACCCTCAGAGAACCAGTGTCCTGCCTTACTCTTCCTCCTGTGCTGTGCCATAGATGAGGTTAGAGAAGACTTGGTAGGTCTTCTGCTACGGAGTTAGTTTCTTCTTTGCTGCCATAGGAAGCCTTCTAAAATGGTCAGCTTTGGAGGTTTGTCACGGAATATTTGCTTATCTTGTTTCAGCATTGCTTAGAGGTGGGCAGGATGGGCTGTGAGATGAGCTGATGGGGAGGCAGGAGGAGTAGGGGAGTGAGGAGCAGAACACGAGGCTTTTCTCCCTGTTTGAATGTCCTCTGGTCTGTCCGTACAGGGTATACAAGGCAGATCCTGCTGGGTTTGGAGATACGAAAACAGTGACCTAAATATGAGCGACTAGTGTGTGAAGCAAAAATAATTATTTCAGGGAACAACCGTGGAGCTTTCTGGTGTTTCTGCTGACCTCATCTCTTTGATTAGCATAGGTTTTATTGCTGGGCTCTCAACGTTTTGTACTGAACATCTCTTACAGCAAAGAAATGAAGGTGAGGAGCTATTTCTGGAAGCTGGTAAGTTATGACAGAGAAGTGTCATCTGTGCATAATATGTACAAATTATAGTTCGAGATGCAGTGTGTATATATAAAATCAATGTATGTTGTTGAACCATTGTAAGAGGAAGGAAGGCCTGGATGCTGCTGCTGAGTAGCAGAAGGGGTGATGACTTTAAGGGACAGATTTTGTCCACCCTTGGTTGCTCTGGGAGACTCCCAGGTGTGCTGTGGTGCACATGGGCTGAGCAGGGCCAGAAATCTCACTTACCTTACAACCTCAAGCCATCTCGCTGGTAAATTAAGTAACTTTGAAATAATGAAGTATTTTATGTTGCTGAAATGCTCAACGTTGTAGTAACCCCCAGGCCTGTATTCTTCTGTTGAGTACAGTTCCCATAATCAGCTGCATTCAAATGCTGTGTTTTATTCAGACAGATGTTTGCTGACCCAGGCCATGTAAAATTCTTATGAAAAAGTGTGCCCACTTTAAAATGGGAACTTAAGTGTGTCACGAGCTTCCAGTCTTGATTTTGCTGAACAAGCAATATGCACACGTGTGCTTGAACGTTGTCTATATGCAGCAGCTCCACTGTTGTACTGTGCCTTTGTAATACATGTCATGCAGCACCTTGTAGGCAGAAGGCATACAGAAGTATGTTAGCTAGGGATATTTTCATGGAAATTGCTGCACAGATGGTTTAAGCACTTCTGAAGCAAAATAAAGTGATTTATATTTCTGGTCGTACCAGAGCAACTGTTGCAGTTCGGAGTAGCTTCCCTAACTGAAGCAGGCTTCTTGTCACGTGTTCTTAGCAAGCCTTGATTATCAGAAATATCACTGTGCCCCTGATTTTGTTAAGGGAGGAGTGATCCATTGTTACTCCGATCTCCCAGGTCTTAATCCTAAACCCTGCAGTGCAGGTGCTGGCTTTGGTACTCTCTGCTCAGACAGCCCTGATGGGAATAAAACAGAAATGAGACTTTGCCAAACACAGATATTAATGTTTCAACTTCATAATTCATAATCATCACAGTTCTTTCAGAAACTGGTTGAAAAGGGAGGTTACATCTTCTCTTGGTGAGTGCTAATTAGGATTTCACCTCTTTTCAAATGAGTGTTATACTAACAATCATACAGTGACAGAAGAAATGTAAATTTATAGTGTTCCAGGGATTCTTTTTGTGCTGAATGAAAACAAACTTCATTATTCAAATATTTCTACCTTTAAGACAGGTAGAAAAAGTCTAGCTATTGATATTGTATGATATTAACAAATTCTGAGTATTCTTTTATAACATTTTGTAAGACTCATAGCTTTGTAAATAAAACTGCAGTATGTGTCTAGCCTTCCCAAAAGCAGTTTTGCTCAGTTCAAATTGATGTCTCGATCTCTTCAACCTGATACATCCTTATATTGCCATTACACATTGTATTTTCTTTTTCTGTTTAAGTGGTTTTCCATATTGATGCCATGTGGTCGATGTGAAAAGGGAAGGGATAATGCAGCATACACAAAAGGAGCACTTACATACCATGTGGTGCATCTGTGTGCAGTTACAGGAGGATAAGTACTTATTTACAGTTCAGGTTTTTGAGACGATTATTGTATCAAAGCATGATCTCTCTCTCTCTGTGTGAACATAGGAGGTTGGTTTTGTACATGTGTATGGCGAGAGTTTAATTTTTTTCTATCCCAATGCAAGTTTCCAGTCACAGCAAAGAAGTTGCACACAGTGCTGTCTCTTTCTCTCACTACCCAGATGTAGCCAGAAGCTGTAGAGTGTTTTTTTGAGAATACCGAAACTGGAAGAGCTTGCAAAGCTATGCAGGCTTTCAGTTACTAAAAGCTATTTAGTAGTAGAAGTTATTTTTGTTCCTTATGTAAATAGTTCTGTGTCAGTCTGTTTAGCACCTTCCTTTTGTTCAGAGTAGACTTTATGCACAGATCTGTGCATTTTTTCCCCCTGTAGGTTTTTTTGACGTGGAGGGTGAAATAAAATCTCTGCTTCTCAGTCTACTAGAGTGTGGCCTAATGGTGGAAACAACAAAAGCCAAAAAATCCTGGTTCTGCACTAGGCTTCCGTTCAACTTCCCTTGTAACTGTGCAGACAAGTCGTCTTTCCTATCACTCCCTAATTTGTGTGCACAAATCATCTTTCATCACCTCTTCTACGTTTTAAGTTCATGATTACTTACAGGCAGGATTTATATCTCCTGCTAATGGCCAGGTGGTATCAGCTCTTTGTTCTGTCATAATGGTGTAAAACTACTAAATGACAATTTGCTGTACAGAAATAAGTATAAAGTGCTAACACTTTCTCTGCGCAAAAACTCTGCAGCCACACAGCTCCATTATTAATCCAATCTTACAAGACTGCTGTGTGATAGAGAAATATGATCCTCATTTTATGCCTCTGAAACTGAAATACAGATAAATTGTGCAGAAGGTGCAAGAAATCCTCTCTGTACTGATAGGAATTGTATGAGTGCAGATTTATGATAGTAAGATAGCTGAGGAGCAAGTTACGCTTCACAAACTTAGAAAAGTGCCCCCTCCCTTTTTGCAGTACGGATCATGTTAATAATGAGGTCATTTAGAAGTGTGTTTGGTCAGAGGGTCAGAGTGGAAAGTGTTTCAGAGCAGAGTATTGAGGTAGAACGGAAGCAGTGAAGGAGAGTACATGAGAAAAATGGGACAGGTAATTCTGGAAAGGAGATCATTGATCTACAGTTACTCATGCAGGAGCATCAAAAACCTTATGGAAGGTTTTTGTTTTGGGGAGGGCTTTTTGTTTTCTATTTGTTTCCTTTTGAGTGATGTGTAATTAAGAGTATGTGTAATGAGTAAATATCAGTGGGGAAGGAAATAATTTGTACTAGATTCTGAGTGCATCCTTTCAGCAGTGGTGTTTCTAAAATATTTTATCCAGGGGTGGTGATATTAGAAAATGACCGTAAGAACCCAGCTCCTCTTCAGCAGAGGTGATGAATGCCTGAAGCATGTAATTGCACTTGAAAGCCTACATGTTGATTGCTGGAGTGCGAAGGTTTCAGGGCACCCACGCTGTTTGTGTCAAATTCAATTGCAAATGGTTTTTACAGTCTGTCTGAAGTTCAAACCCAAGTACTTTAAAAGAGGTGTTTATGTAGAAGCTGTAGCAGTAAATGAAGGAGGGGAACTCTGAAGCCTTTTGGGAATGAAGTTGATAGGGTGGAGTTCAGTTACAACTCCAACAAAGCTGTGGCTGCACAGCAGCGTGTAGCCTTATCATTACTGTGATATAATCAGAACACTTGGAATATTCTGCTTAAGCTTTTTGACTTCAATATATACATACACTGTCTGGATTAGAATTGCTGATCTACCCCCTCCCCTTGCCGTACATTGCTGTAGAATTTATTCTGTAAGTTATTTTCTGCTTGGAATTTGCATGATAGCTTTTTCTTTCATATCGCATCCATAAAATCAGTCCCAAAATCTAATGCTTGTGGAAGAGAGAATGTGAATATGAGGGGGAGTGGGACATTTTCTTTCCTACCCTTATAAAAAAATGCCAAGAAATCTATACAGTGTGTTTGTTGCTGTTATTTTACTTGTTTGTTGCTCCAGCCTATCTGTCCTGGGACTTAGCCTAGGAACAGAGAGAATAGCACATGAGACATCTGAAATATTTACGAGGCTAAACTGCCAGAACTGCACTGAGTTTGGTCAGAGACACACTGTGTTCCTGCCTCTTATCTCTCTTGAGAGCAGCAAACCTCCATCACCCATTTCAGAAGTGCCAGTCTGGTTCCTGGCTGATTCTTCAAGACCAGAATTGTACAGAAATCAAGTGTTTCAAAGGTAGAAGGAAAATGTAGGTACTTGTTCCATGTCTGGTGCTGTTAATAATATGATGACGCTGGTCACGTGTCATCTTTACCTTACTGATTTTTTTTTTTTTTTTTTTTTTTTTTTTTCTCTTGATCCTTTGAATCTTTTTTTCTCCTTTTGGGTGTTCCAGCTGTAAGGTCCCAGGGCACTTGTGATTCCTGTCCATGTCTTAGAAGACGTAGGAGGGCTGAGGGAGAGTATGGTTGAGGAGAGGAGGGTGCCTGCATTCATCTTCAGATCCTGGGGTTGTTTGGATGTTGGAGAGGTTTGTTTGTGGGAGGTAAGGTGGGAAGTTGTGTGGCCTCATCTTGAACATTGTGTGCTGTTTTGGACATGGAAATATAAGAAGGATATTAAGCTATTAGAGGGTGTCCAAAGGAGGGCAACAACGATGGTGAAGAACCTTGAGGGGAAGCCATAGGAAGAGTGGCTGAGAGCACTTGCTCTGTTCATCCTGGAGAAAGGGAGACTGAGGGGAGACCTCATTGCAGTTACAATTTCCTTGTGAGGGGAGGAGGAGAGGAAGGCACCAATCTCTTCTCTGTGGTGACCAGTGACAGAACCTAAGGAAATGGCCTGAAGTTGAGTCAGGAGAAGTTTAGTTTGGTTATTAGAAAAAAAGTCATCTCCCAGGGGGTGGGTGGATTCTGGAACAGACTCCCTAGGGTCACAGCACCAACCCTGACAGAGTTCAAGAGGCGTTTGGACAGTACTGTTGGGCACATTGTGTGACTCTTGGATTCATGGTCCTGTGCAGGGCCAAGAGTTGGACTCTATCCTTGTGGGTCCCTTCCAACTCGGCATGTTCTGTGATTCTGTGAAGTGTTCAATGCAAGAACTTGTCTGTGCTTTGTCCCTCATGGCCCCAGTTTCTGCTCTGCCACCTTCTGCCCTCCTGTTGCTGAGGGACAGGGTTCATTCAGCAGGCAGAGAGCACGTGTTGGTGTGCTTACCTTGGGGAGAACTGGTGGCATGTACCTGCAGGTGCTGCTGGGGCTGGGCCACGTGCATCAGACACGGCTCAGACACCTTGGACTTACCGTGTGTCCTTACGGAAAGGCCTCACGGCTCCGAGCGCGGATGTGGCAGAGGCAGAGCACTTGTAGGAGCTGTTGTGCTGCTGTGCAACAGTGGAAGTACATCGGGTTCTGTCATACTCAGGTGGCACAGGGAATCCCACCGTGACTATTTTGGGAGCTTAAAGGTTTTTTTGCATTGTTTCAGTGATGTGAGGTGGTGTTACAAAAGCCACATGTCTGGCTCTGGTTTACGCTTGGACTTCCTCATTTTCTCTAAAACACTCATTTTCGTTGCCTTTGAAGTTTGAGGGTTTCAGTGGCCCAAAACGCCTTTGCACATTAACTGCATTGAAATAAATGAGTAAAGTCACACCTCATTTGGTGCTACATTGCTTGCCTGGCTGCAGAACAAACAAACACAAACCTTGTATATGTTAAAAATGACCATCAGCTGAAAAGCCAGAGCAGTGGGAAGTAAGACTCCCGACTTGCCTGCAATGAAAGGGGCTGAAGGCTTTAGCTTGCCAGGTCTCCTGTCTAACCTTTGTCCGGGTCAGGTCCAACTGAGAGCTACAGTGCCAAGGACAGCAGTCGTCATTCCTCCTGCAGTGGCTTTGGGGAGGAAAAGCGGCTGAGGTGGTGTTGATACTGCATGGGGTAATGTGTGAAACAGCAAGAGCTCACTGTGCCAGAGCTCATCTGTCAAAGCTGAAGAGACAAGGCTGAATTAACAGATCAAACTGAGATAAGTGTTCTGTGTAAGGTCTTGTCTATGCTCAGAAAGTGGAAAAGTTAAGGAGGGCTGACTTAAAGCATGTAGGGCATAAATAAAGCCTTGCTGAATGCACTCTGTTCAAGAGATCTGCTCATCACTGTGGTAGCCTGGTGATCTTCATTTTCCTGAGCGTTCCTCCGTGGGCCTTCCTGTCTTTTTGAGGCGCTTGCACTGCTGGAGCGGGGCCGTGCACACACGTGTGCAGTGCTGGCCCTGCCAAGGCTGATGTTCCATCCGAGTGCTCCAGAAGGAAATATGTCAAAATTTTGCAGGCTTCAACTTTTGAGCCTTGTTTGTTTTTAAGATGAAAAGTGTATTTTGTATAAAATATGCTGAAATATGTGGAAAATCTTATTCTGCGGAATCCAAGGAGTTTGTGCACCCACTCATCTCCATTGTCTGTGTTGATGATTCTGCACATAACTGTTTTTCCCCCTCAGTGCTCTGTGTGAACTCTGCACAGCTGAAATTGATTCTCGCTCCCTTGATGGTTAGTTTACTGAGTGGATTTTATTAATTTGGCTACTCTGACCTTAACTGGGCAAAGGGATGAAAATTCTGATTTGAAATGGAATAATTTACAGCAGCGTATCATAATTTCATTTACTGTAATGCCCTTCTAAAAGCTTGAAATTAAAAATTTTCCTTTTGCTTATCCTTATTTAATATCAGATTCTGCAGCACCTAATTTGATAGGTTTGTGCCTTTCACTGTAAGGACACTGTTCTTCACTTGGCAAACAAGGTCTGTTGCAGTAAGTTTGAGAGGCTTTTGTCTTTTACTTTTGAGTGGATGGCTCTTACTTTGCAAGATTACAAGTATATTTTGCCCCAGAAACCAGCCTAGCCTGCTTTTTCATTCACCTTTCTGCTTCCAAGGAGAGCTGTTTTACATACAAGACACACTTGTGTTTACAGATAAAAAATTTTTAAATTAGAGTAAAATTGAAGTTTGGGGCGAGACAAAAATACTTCATCTTTTAAGCTGTGTGCACTGTGGAATAGAGGGGCTCTGCCTCATTTAATGGTACAAGACTGCAATCCAGCTTGTAAGACATCAAGTCCACATTAATAAAAAATCTGGACAGCATCCAGGTGTGTCTTCTGTGGTTGAAGATGTTACTTTGCAAGTGCCCCATGGCAAGATCCTTCACCTACGTAAGGTAGCTCAAACATGATCAGGTGTTTCACAACAGCATGAAAAAGGTATGGGTTCTGCAATACAAAGCCAATATAAAATACCAACCATGACAGCTCAGAAAGAAGGGAGAGGGCAACATGGTAGCCAAGGTAGAGACCAGGTTTAGTGTCCGGGTACAAACTTGTATGACGGGTAGGAAGAGGCCTCTCCACCCAAGAAAGGATGGTGTTCATTTTAGCAGTTCAACAATTCTGGGTGTATAAAGGACTTTGAGGGTTTGTTTGTGGGAGTGTCTGACTTGAGTGGAAGATAGATAAGTGGTAACAGAAAAACATCATATAGGAAGATCAGTTAAAAAAATAGAACCCACGAACAGAAAAACCTGGCTGGCTGAAAGAGGTGATTTCTTTGTGTGTTTCTGGCATCAGTGCAAATTCAGCTATGCTGTAGGTACTGTATGTTTGCTTTTTTAACTGAAAACTGTGCTTGAAACAGTCATATTAAATATGCTGTTGATTTCCAGCTTAGCTCATCTTGAAATAATTAGATACAATCTAGTTCAGATCGCTGCTAGGCATCTTATAAACAGCAGTTATTGGCAAAATCTGTCTAGGTTCCTTAGCTGATGGTGTTCTTAGGGGGTTTTTGACCTTGAAATAGAAATGTTTCATCAATTGAATCTGCAAATTATGCAGTTTGGTATTTTCAAAATACTCTCCAGTTTTTAAAAGCTGTAAATNAGAAGTCTTTCAGTTAGGAATTTGCTTTCATTGGTTTTGTTTACCATATCAGTCCCCTAATACTGGCAGGAGATTTTGTTTGGTCTCTTGAGTGTCCATGACTTAACATACTTTTTTTTCATAGCCAATACTTGCTGCTGGATAAGAGCCATGAGTGTTACTTTGAGGGCATTATTTAAAAGGCTCAGTCAGTTTGGACTTCCTAAGAATAATACAGATTTTAGACTTTGGGTGTACGGTTCTAGGGGGAGGAACTGTTGACCTACAAATAGAAATAATTTGTATTGTTTTTGAGATTGACTTCTGTAATCAGAAGTGGGGTAATTTCTGTTTCAGGAGGCAACTTGGAAGCAGTGTAACAACTTAAACAGCTTGAGCAGGAATAGGAGGAGTCATTCTAATTTTGCTGTCCTTGGAACAGTTATTTAGCTGTAAATACTGAACAAGTAATTTCACTTTGTATGGCTATACCTCCATCTTAATCAACTCTCAAAATGCCACCAGCATGAAATGAGGCATCTCATGGAAAATGGTCATGGCAGTTTCCAGTTCCCTGGAAACCATACACAAAAATTTTGTAAATCTGGTAATGTTTTTATTAACATGCAAGAAAATCATAGCTTTAATGTTGGCAAACATCTACATACAGCTTACTGCTGCTAAGTTTATCACATTGGCTTGTTCTCAATTTTTACATTTTGATGTTCTCATTAAGCTTGGACAGGTTGAGGTCTGTGGAGGTTTTGGGTTTTTTTGTCTTGCTTACTGTGGTACCCAAGTTTGAAAGCAAGGTTCTTGTGATTCTGTGTGGTGTTTTGAGGCTGTGGCTGCTTCAGAGATTTCCAGTAGCTGGTGCATTATTTCAGTTGGTAAAATTTTCTGGTTTTGTGCCTCTGAAGGGTGGCAGAAAGGTGTGTTTATTTCCACTGGTGTCCCAGGTATTGAGGAGTGTTCCTCTCAGTGACTGAGTGCTTTGCTGAAAGCAGGTGATTCATAGTCCTGTGGTTGGTCACACAGGCAAGGTGATGCCAGAATCAGAGCAGAGAAAGCAGTTCAAGATCTCATATTTGAACACCTCCCTGAAGTGTGAAGTTCATACTTCTTGATGCCATGTCTGTTATGGCTGTGGCCAAGAACACCTGATGATGTTTGCAGAGTCTGGTCTCCTGGGGGAAAAGAGCTAGCACAGCATGCCATGATTTCACTAGCCACTCCCCTCTTCTTTTTTTTTTTTTTCTTTCCTGTGTGATATTAATTTGCAAAAGCAAAAGAAGGCTGCTGACAGATGAGGAACCTTTTAATTGGAGAGCTCGCTGTGCATGAGCCAGGAGTGCCCATGCCTCAGAATAAATATGAATTAACTTAGAACTCAGTAAAGTCATCATTTGGAAAACTGAATATGAGTTTGTATCCCACCAGCCCTTCCACACTGCTCTTATGGTATGGAAACAGAATGCCATAGTCTGCTCCTTAGCTTACTGTGTGCTTTTGTTGTGCTACCCGGTCTTAGGCTACAATCTTCTTTGGAGTGTGACTCCACAGTTTGCACTGTCTTTGTAGCTTCAGGCATACATTCAAGCTTTTCAGACTTACAGAGAGGCAGACTGCCATGTGTCTTAGCATTTGTTTGCTTTTTGTAGGTATGAGCCTTTTTTTTTTTTTTTTATTTTCTGGATTGTAAAACTTCCAGTTCCATAATCTGGGCACCTGAGGTGGTGATGTGAACTTTTTCTTCTAGACAAGCCCTGCAAGGTGGTTCTGTTCCACCCATGCTGCCCACTCAGAACCCTTTAGTATGTTCACAATTTCTGTGCGTCTTCACATGGTAGAAACTGCTTTGTGTAATCTAAAACACGGTCTTAAGTAATGAAACCAAAACCCTGGTGCTGTTGGTTTGGGAGGGAGCTTTAAAAGACGCTTGGTGCCAGATTCTTCTACTCCTGCCTGGGCTGAACTGTGATCTTCTTTGGGATGTGTCCATGGATTGCAAGGAGAGGAGGAAGAGGGAGGCATTAATGCACTTGTAGTTTCTGAGATTTGCTTCGTCTGAGTCCTAATGTAGACATTGCATTTTCTGTGGAACAAATATAAAAACCTTTGTGTATCTCTGTGTGAATGTCAAGCTTGCTCAGGCAGTAAGGCCAGAGAAGATCATCCTCCTCGTTAATTGCTCATGGTAGGCTATGCAGGATTTCCTGAATCTATTCTAGACAAATCGGAGGGGAAAGTTTCGGTTTCCTAAAACTGTGGTTTTGGTGAAAGATACCCACTTTTCTGTTCTGCAGGAACTGCAGAAAAATAATTCCTTTACCATTTTCAGACTGAAAAACAGAAAAGCCTTCTGTTTCAATGCTATTTGATGGAGAAATAAATTATGTAAAAGGGACTAGAGTCCAATTAAACCAGACAACGGTGTGCCAAAAAGGTCTCTTGCATATTTTTTAGAACAAAAATATAACATTTAATGTAGGCGTTTCTTTCTGATGGCTTGAAACTATGTTTCAGGCATCATTTGTCGGTCAAAAGAGTTTTGTTTTAGTTATGTTTTTGTGGTTTTTATAATGAGAATGCATCTAACATACTTGTAGTGCTTCAAAATAAGAAGAGATAACACACAGTAGGGCATCCTCAGTAACTCACATACATTGTTGTACAGAGATACTATTTTTGGTCTTTAGGTAGAGGTATGAGTAGGTCATGGAACCTAAAGGGAGGGTTGATGTTGCTCAGTGTCTGTCTTAAAATTTTCTGAAGGCTGTATAGTCAGTGATGACAGGAGATGGTATTTGAATTCAAAATTCCTTGCTGAAGTTTGCTAAAACTGTTTTTCCATGATTCTTGTTACTGATCTGTTTTATTGTCTTTCACCACAGTGAACACGGAGAGGGGCAGGTGATGTGTCTGCAGGGTGGTGCACAGAGGTCTGCCTTCAGTATTTGGGTTTCATAGCGCATAGATGGTCTGGCACTTCACCTTCTCAAACCAGCTTTCAAAGGCACTGTTACGTATGAGGTGAAAAAGTGGGGTCTTTTCTAACTATTTTGTGCTTATTCACGTGGCAGTTGTCAGGTCCTGGCTCTGCAGGGAAGAGGATCAGAGCAGTGAGTTCAGCCGGTTCACTGCAGGTCAGGCCCCTGCAGACCGTGCAGGCAGGGTGGTTTTTTTACAGAAAAACACTGATTTGTTGTTGTGAAAGTGTAGACAACTGAATATCCTGGCAAAAGAACATGAAAAGGAAAATCAGGCATCTGAGAAAGATCGGGCTGCTGATAGCTTCCTGTGGACTTCCCACTGCAAAGCAACACCCTCCACTCTTTCCATTCAGGGTTTGTCTGAATGCCCCCCCTTAGCCTGTGCTCCTCCCTGCCAGTCAGCCTGAGCCCCCTGAACTTCCTTGACTGGAGAGGTTGGTATTACAAGCAAGCTTTCCTTAAGTAGCTCTTGGGTTTTTAGGTGGTGTTTGTTGAGTTCTGGGTGGTGTTTCTAACCTGTGGTGTGGTAGGCTATGCAGTGTAAACCTGTAGACTAAGCATAGCTGGAGTAAATGTCTGCCTAAGGGGAGTGTCGGTGCTTATAGGAGAGTGAGATAAGAAATCCACTTGGCCCTTCTTGTGCAGTGCTCTTAAACCCTCCTTGGGACAAGCAGGGCGAAATTGGACCAGGCAAAGAAAGCTTCCATGTGGAGGGCAGCTGGATGTGACAAAATTCAGGGACTAGTCAAGGCATCCTTGTGTTACTTCCAACAGGACATTAAAAACCACAATTTCTGAAGACTATTGCCAGTTTGTGCGTTCTGCAATATAAAATTCTGTTGCAAAAAGCTTTAAGAGAAGATTTTGCTGGATGGTTCAGTAGAGGGCTGTTTTGCTCTGGATTCTCTGTCGCAAGAACTCCTTGAAAAATAAAGTCAAATCTGTCCTTGTCATATGTTATGAATAATGGATGAACTTGGGCTCCGTTTAATTCAACTCATTCTGCAAACTTCATTTGTGTTTGGTTTAAGAAAATCAAGTAATCAGCAGCACATGCTACACATTCCACTCTCAGCCTTGCAACTAGATGCTGGGCAGATTCAACGGGTCTGATTGCACTTGTAAAATAGGTCATAGTGTCTTGCTTTTCCCCTATTTTGTTTAAACCAAGCAAAGCCAAACTAGAGCTTCTCTTGAAAAGCAAAGTATAATCTTGAGATGTGAGTCTCGTAGAGGCCAGTTTGTTTAGCTGCAGATGTACTAGTAAACCTAAAATCCATTTCACAGGGAAAATTCTGGTCTTTCAACAGCTTGTGTCATCTTGAAAAAACCTGTAGAGACCTCTGGTGGGAAGAAATGAAGGAGAAATATTCTCTGTTAGAAAGTAAAGATGTAGGAGGGGATGGATGGTGTCCTCTTGCTTTCCGTGTTTTAATGATTCCTCTTTTGAAATTTCCCAGCCTTGCTCTGACTATTAGATGGCTTCAGTGATGGAAAAACAAACTTTGCCTTATTTTAGGGGCTTGATGCACAGTAAATTGGATTGGGAAGCTGCTGTTTTGATTCAGAGTGGCTGACATGGTGAGCTGATTCAGGAGCCCCGAAGTTCCACCATGGAAGTTAAGGTGAAGTGGGGAAGAAAACCCCCAAACCCCTTCTTGAAATGCAAAACTTCATCTCCTAATGTACTTCATCTTGTAATTATCTCGGGGCGGGGGGGGGGGGTCTGCACTGCATTTTATTTTCTCCTTAATGTCTCCGGCTTTTGCCATGGGCGCTGTGCCTTACTCTGCAAGAGGGCTCATTTGGCAAACGCATCAATCCATGACATCATTCCGACAGTGTCTCCAGGCCTGCTTAAAGCATCGACTGCACTCCACTGCACTTTCTGCAGTTGTTGGCAGCTGTGAAATTCCATTGATGGTGATCAACAGGAAGTTCCGAGGGGGAAAAAAAACTTAGTACAAGGCACGTGAGAGGCTCGATTTGTTCCTTGGCTAATGGTAATACACGATACAAGGTAGGTCCCAGTGCAGAATGCTGCACTGCAAAGGGTGCTTTTCAAAGTAATTATCTGCAAAGCAAGGAAAAGCAACATTCATCCCAAATTAATGGTGGTGTAGAACCAACCACATCTATTTTTAAGAGACCATTAGAGAGCCTTGATACTGTTTCAGCGGTCGTGTAGGCTGCTGAGTGCTGGTGGGACAGGAGGGTTGGTCCCTAGTGAAAATCTTGCCTGGCATGCTGGTGTGCACAATGCAGAAGGGACAAAAGGTTATGAAAAAAAAATTGTTATCAGAAGTACTTTGACATTAGTCCTCAAGTAATTATTTTTATCCTTCAATAGGTGCATCTGCATGCTATTGTGCTAACACTGCTGCTTCTCTTATTAATTACACTCTCTTAAGCTTGCTTCACAAGAGTAATCTAGCACCCTGTACTAATTAATGCAGTTCAAATCAAACATAGTAAGAATAAAACAAGCTCAGCTTAAAAAAAAAAAAAAAGAAAAGGAGGGGGAAGGCCAAACCTGACACTTAGAGAATTTGATGCCAAAACAAACATTCAGGCTATAGCTGTGGGGTATGTACAAAAAAGGTATCTTTCACATTCCAGGCATTTAAAGATTATTGAACGTTTTAAAATGTAATGAAACCCTGTAAAAGAAATACTATTACCTATTTTCTCACCTTTCAGCACAAGGTTGTTAGTCATTGGTCTTGCCATTGGCTTCAGTGGTCCTAATTAAAGTTAAGTGCATTTGCAATTCTTTCCAACAACAGATTCTAAACTCAAGTCTTTTACAGGTTTTTGTTACTGGACCCTAAGTTTGGTGGAGATATATGTGCTGGTTAATGTTATCAGCTTCTGCTAAAAGGTTTACAAAACAAGAGTTAATAGGAGACTGATACCTTTCATGTCCTTCTTTCACAAATGATATTTGGAGAGTTCTGTAATCAAAATATTGTGCCAAATATTTCCTGGAACAGTCAAACAAAACCCCAGAAGACCTTGAATCTTACACAACCTCCTTTTCAGTTGGTAAAATTTGCAGCATTTAAGGGTGGTTTTCAGTAGGTATAATGTTTTTGTTACTTTAATTGAATATGTCAAAATCTGATTTCAGTGGTTTTTTTTTGTTTTGTTTTGGGGTTTTTTTAATTGTTATTTCAATAGGAGAATCAAAGACAGCAGAATCATAGCTTCCATCTGATGGGTTTTGAATCTGTACTTTAAATCTCATTTTAGTTGCTTAGTATTCAGGATCGCGATGAAACTCTTTTTCTGAGCCACAGACTTTGAAATCAGAATCCTCCCTGTTTCTTTGCTAAGTCTCACTTGTAAATAATAAAATAAGTTTACTACTGTAAATTGCATTTCTTCAGGGATAGTTTCTTGTGAACAACGCAAAAATGAGCAAATACCAACCAGAGGTTTATGGTAGGCTCAATAAAGCACAATCTTTTGGATCTAAACTGGATCTGCCACTGGATCCCTGGTTACCTCATGCCTCCTGGCTTTGCTGAACAAGTGGCCATCTAAAAGCTGGTGGGTTTAAAGAAATGGGAAGTGTTCTTTGTGCAGCACAGGAAATTAATTTCTCTTTTTTTTTTTTTAATAGCTGATCTTTAGTTCAGCTTGCACTGTTGTGGATTTTGTATTTGGAATGATCTCCAAGTTTACTTTGTAAACTTATAAAAGATACTAAAACTGGTCTTCAGCTTAATTCGTCAGAGGTGACATTATTTGCTTTCATTATTGGCTAATGAGCAGCTGAGTTTTATGATGTTAAAGGAGGGGAGAAATCTGAAATATGAATTCAGTGAGCAATGTGCATTATGTGATTTTGGCCTTTTCCTAGCACTGAGACATCACTAATAACCTTGAATACAAATTTTCTGATGAGAATATCAGCTGGCCTTTTTCTTCTGAAAGTATATTGCCATAGGAGAGCAAAGAACAGATTGTGGAAGAAAAGGTTGCTCTTGGTTTTGTTTGCAAAGCAATTCTATGAAGATATTTTAAAATGGTTGGATTTATGACTTTCTTGAAGAAAATCCCTTAGGAAAATCTGCTGTGCTTTCCCTTTGGTTTCAGTGAAGCACGTGGTGTACATAGTGGGGACACTGTGTACATAATCTTTTGGGTTATTTTCTTCTTTTCCCAGTCCATTTTGCTAAATTTCTGTTTCCATACCATGATGACCTTTGGTTTTTGTTTTGGTAAAGCGCTTCTGGATGTGGATTTCTCTCATACTTGAAGCTGAAGGAGCAAATTGTTCTCAGTGCTTAATGAAATAAATACATGATTATTAAACCAGTTGGGGTTTCATTTGAAAAGTTAGCTATTAAGTAGGTGGTCTCCCTGTGATGAAATACCAGGGTAGCAGTGTGAGATTTTTGGGTGCCTCTTTTAATAATTATTTAAATGCATTGTATCTCAACTTTTTCTTGGTAATATCCACTTTTTCTCCCCATAAATTGTTTTGCTGCTGGCTTTAGAAATGCAAGGATTCTTACAGCAGTGTCTGAAAAATCTGAGTAGCAATCTTTTTCCAGGCGGAGTTTCGGGTTTAGTGCTTTTAAGTGGACATGTGAACTCCATTGGAAATGACTTGTGGGTGGATTGGCAGTTGGGTTTGATAATGGAATTCAGGTCATCAGCCAGAAAACAAAGCTGGAATGGAGTCAGGAGTCTCCAGAAGTGAGATTATGGGTTTGGAAGCGGGACCAGAAGTGTGGTCAGCATACAGTGGAAAGTGTATCATGGGGAGGAAAAAAACAGCCTGAAAGTTAAGTCAATATTAAGAAACACTCAGAACTATAAAACTAATAAGGTAGATATAATTGGGCTGTAATTATTAACCAGGAAATAACTCTTAATAAAGTTAAAGAGAAAATAATTCATACTGGAATTGTCCTCTATTGAGGTTTCCTTCTGCATTCATTACAAATACCAAATAAACAATTGCTTGGGAAGCAAACTGATTTTCACTATGTTTGTCCTTTGGAGTAAAAGTTGAAGAAGTGCTGATTTATCTGGCTGGTCATCCATGGAGATTTTGAGGAGGAATACAGAACTTCATTCTCCTGTTCTTAGTTTCAACAAAAAAGTAATACTTTGTGTAGGAAAAGTGAAATTACCTGTGTTTTTTGCTGCTCAGCAGTACCTTTTCATTATGTCTGCATAGAAGTTTGAACTAGAATTGGCACTGATGTTTATTTTGGGTACTGGGGTGTTTCCAAGGTGTCTTTATAGGGTCTGGACTCTGTTCTTGGCCCTGTGGAAGAGTTTCTGTTCAGGTGTGCTGCTGGCTCTGGGGAAATGTCCACAGGCAAGGAGGGCAGGAGGACAATGATGACATTACTGTGGGAATTGGAGGACAGCTTCTCTCTATAAATACATGTTATTTTTCCTGTTAAATGACTGATGCTGACAGTGGTTTTTAGATGAGCTATTTTTAAGACCTCGTGTTATCCACTAAGGATGTCATTATGTGGTGCAAGAGTTTTAATATAAACTGTTTACATATTGATCTTGTTGTAAATTAAGCTGTTTCTTCCTTATCTTCAACAGGCAGCCAGATAAACTAGTGGTGGTTTGGACAAGAAGAAGCAGAAGAAAATCCTCCAAGGTTAGTTGATTGCTTAATAAGTCACAGCTTCAGTGAGAAGCAGGGTCAGCTGTTTGAGAGACTTTTTTTTAATGCAGGGAGCAACCAAATAAATGAGAAATATTTTATTTGTTGCCTTTCCTTTTTAACTCAGTTTATCCATAAAGCTCAGAATAAGCTGCTGTTGATGTCAGTGCTAATTTATGGGAACTCTTAACTCTGATTTCAGCTTTTGTTGTTTGTTTAGCAGAACTGTATCATTGTCAATTCAATTTCAGTTATTAATTGCTAGACCTAATTAGAAAGGAGAATCTGTTTCACTACTAGAAGTGTATTAAATAATTAATTTTAAAAAAGTAATAAAGAATCTGACATCCTTGCAATAGGCAGATAAAGTCTGAATATGATGCTATTTCATAACTTGTAATGCTACAATAAAAAAGGAGTAATAGCAGGCTCTTTCAGCCCAGCAGTGTATCTTGGAATTGAATTTTTACATTTTATTTCTACTAACACTGTGAGGAAGCCTGTGAATTTGTTTTTTATGACTAATAACTCAGTAGCCTGAGGAATGGGAAGCTCTGAGTGAAGTCTGCCCAGTGTCTAGACATTCACAGATTTGTCTTGCATGGGGACAGGAGTGCATGCTGTGTTCCTCCCTTCCCCAGAGTATCTCTTCCTCGACATGACTTGATCTTGCTCATTGCCTTTCCCTCTTACCGTGGTAGGGCTTGTGGCTGCTCCAGTGTGTACACCCAAAATTCTGCTTTAGGTTATGAAAACCCAAAGGTGTTACCTGGTGAGTAAACAAGGGCATGAACTTAGTCTGGCACCTTTTCTGAGGTAACTGTTCCTGTTCCATGTTCTGTTCTCTTCAGCAAAGCCAGTCAGAGTATTCCTCTTTCACTGAACGATAAACTAGCTCAAGTTCCCTTGAATTTCTGGCATGTTGTGTATCTAGGCAGTAACTGCAGCTGTGTGGTGTCTCATGTGGTTCACCCTGTGCTAACTTTTCTCTTTTAGTTTCATTTAATTTCTGTAGAACAGAGAGAAAAAAAGATACATCCAAACAGAAGGTGCAATGCTTACACAAGCATTGTAACCCTGAAAAGCTTGGTGAAAAACAAGGTATTTGTCCATGAATGACTGCTTTGTTGGGATTCAGAGTTATGTTCAGAAACAGAAGCCGTAACAAAAGTCCAGCAGGGCTTTGTGAAATGATGAGTTTCTGCCTGTTGTTTTATAGCATCCAATGACAGCATTTCCCTGAGGTGAGAGGATTTTCTGGCATTAGCTCAGCTTTTTGGGCTTGAAGTTTTTTTAGCTGGGCCATAAAGTTCCAGGATATGTCCTCTCTTTTGGTCACCTGGCAGTAGAAACAACTCTTGGATAAAACGGCAGATTTATCTGAGACTCAGAGAAGTCTTTGGCTAACTAATTAATTAATGTTTAGTAAGATCCCACAAAGGTGCTTTGAAAGAGGCTGAGTGGTCCTGAAATCTGGGGAGAGATAGAGTTAATTTTTTAAAGCTTAGGTAGTTGATGTGATTTGAGCTGTTTGGGTCCAAAACTGTAGATCAATAGATGTTCTTCATCTCTTAGTCATCCTGCCAGTAGAATACTTTATTCAACATACTTGTTTCATCTAATTGCTTTATTGGAAGCAAGTCAGCTGAATATTTCCTCTTATTTTATTTTTGATGGGCACTGGGTTCAGTGAGTACAAAGCATTAATAATTGTCTGTGTTTTTCGGCTTCTTTGAGAAGGAGGGAAGAGAGGCATGAGGTCTTAACTTCCTGAAAAGATGTTTAAGGACTTCTTTGGAGGTTATGTTTTCTGAACTTTTCAGATCATAAAGCATAATGAGGAATATCCCTAACAGATAGTTCATAAACTCACAGAATGGGTGAGGTTGGAAGAGACTGCTGGAGGACATGTAGTCCAACACCTCAGCTTAGCATTGTCACCCAGAGGGGGTTGCTCGACACTGTCTAGGTGGCTTTTGAGTATCTCCAAGGTGGGAGACTCCTCAGCCTCTCAGGGCAACCTGTGCCGGTGCTCGGTCACCCTCATGGTGAAGAAAGTGTTCCTTGATGTTGAGAGGGAACGTCTTGTTGCACTTTGTGCCCTTTGCCTCATGTCAGCAGTGCCACTGGGCACCACTGAGAAAATCCCTAATCAGTTGTCCTTGCACCCTCCCTTCAGGTATTTATACAACCTGATGAGATCCCCCTTTCTCAAACTTTCTCTAGTCCAGACCAGTCCCAGCATTCTGGGTTTTTTTCTCCTGAGAGATCATCAGTCCTTTAAACATTTTCATGGCCCTTTGGATGCTCTCCAGTGTCTCTTTTGTACTGGGAAAATACAAGAGATATAGTAACCAAAAATGTAGTGCCCCTTGGAAGATGGTATGATGATGCTATGGACACATACCAGGACTGGCTTGCTCTAGCTGATACAATCTTAAGATGCCACTAAACTGAAAGCTGAGTTCTTGATGTCCTTTGAAGTCCTTTTTTGTATGTGGTTTTATGAGTTTTGGTATGCCTCCTGGCCCACGTACTTTCTTTCCAAGTAAACTACAGCGTTCCCTTTATTTGAAGAAATAATGGGAGGCACCATGTGCAGAGTCTGAATATTTTGCTTGCTCCTGTGGGAAACAGAATAGGAGCTGCATGTAGGTTAAATTTCAAAGTAAGTTTCAAAGTGTTGCAAACAAAAAGCAAATAATCATTTAGAAAGAGCATTTAAATAGCAGACTGATGGATGGATAGATACAGGACCATAAATATATCCAGTGCTTGCTGACCTTAATGCAGATTTAAGTTACTTACATTTCTATTTAGGGATCCGTTCTCCATAGGCAAGGCTGATCTTGAATTTCATGAGGCAGGTCAAGACAAGATGGCTCTGTGTGGTTGGGCATCTTCATTGTGTATGCCAGGAGTTCACAAAAAAATGGTGATTTGCCGTTTTGCTATGCTTGGCAGAATTTCTCTGCAATCCTGTAACCAAAATGAACTTTCAGCTTGGGGAGAGAGGGAAGTCAGCCCATCTGCTGGTGCAAATGTCTGTTTTCAAAATTAAGTAGACTCCTCAAGCTTTATTTAGATAGTGATCAGCATCCATAGTTTGCAGAAGGTGCGGCTGATAGCAATGGACTTAATTCCTCCTCTTCAGTACACTGCCATGTTGGCCCCAAGGTTTTCAGCCCCTGGGCTTTTGGACTTGCTCTATTTTTTATTTTTTTCCCCCCAGTGGTGGAAGAATGTCTTTGTTCTAGTGTAGAGCAAGGGAAAAATGTGTTGTAAATATGTTTACCTTCATTTCACTGAGACGCTCTCAAATTTCCAGGCTTTGAACTAAGAAATTTCAATTTGAAAATAGATGTTGAAATGGTGTCAAGGAGGTGCTTTCTGCTATTCCTGTGAACATACACAGGCTTATGGTTGAATTATGCACCTCTGAAGAATCAAATTTGCACTTGCTTCTGAGAGCCTGGCAGAATTATTCTTCAAAGATCCTTTTTGTATCAAAGCCGAAGGAAAGTGCCTTGCCTGTAATTTCAGCATTTCTGCTGCAGGTTTATCAAAAACTGTTTGAGCACAGAGGAGGAGCAGCAACACTGGGAGCAGGAAAGGAGCTTGAACAGTAAGAAGTAGGAGCCAAGAGACTCAGAGAGTAAAAAGGATCCCTTGTTGGACACAACAGTAGCTTTACCAGCCACTTTTCAAGGCTTTGCCATCAATAAAGCAGCAGTTGGGTCACCTGTTTTGCTGTCCTTGGCAATCTGTTGCCTTTGCTGGCTACTTCACTGCCTAGTGCCAGCCCTGCCTGTCTCTGCCAGTTCCTTCACTGGCTGGAGTTCCAAAGGCATGTTGTGACTCTGACATGCTGGTGACTGTCTGGGACCAGCATAGCTACATAACGCCACTCCTGGGGCTTCTCAGATTTTTAGTAAAGTAATAAAATCATATTTTGTTGCAAATGTAAGTGGTCAGAATCAGGATGAGTCATTCTGACGGTCAGTGGATGCGTTTGAGGCGTATGATGTAGTCTTTAATAAGGCATTGCAGGTGGTTTTCCTACCCCGTCGCCTCCTTGTTGGGCAGACAGTGGTGAGCAAAACTGCTTTGTCCATAAAGAAGTTGGAGGGCCTTAAAGAAGGTGTAGGACATGAACAGGAAAGACTGCCTCGCTGTTTTGTGGTTAAATGCTGCCTTAGGGAGTTCAGTTTTGTCCTATTCACCTGTACAAAGCTCCTGGCTGAGGCTAGATAGAATATTAAAGCTAAATTTGATGTTTCTTTCCATTTTGTGTGTGTTGGACATAGACTGACTTGCAGCAGTGTTGGGCAGCCATCATTGCGGCTGAAGTGAAAAAAGTCTGCTTTGGAAGGCAAAACAAAAAGTTGTTTCGTGCTTAACTCCTATAAAGTGAGAGTGTTGCTGATTTAAGCAGACCTTGCCAATTAAGGGAAACTGGTTATTCTTTCCCTACTTGTAAATTGGGGGCCGTAATACCCTTCTTTTTCCCAGGGATTCCATAAAGTTGACTTATGCTGACATTCTGAGGTTCAGTGATGGTTGTCCCAGAAAACAATGAGAAAAATAACTCTGTATTCAGGGGATGTGGGATTTGGTTGGTTGGTTAGTTTGTTTTGTTTTGTGGATTTTTTTTGTTTTATTTTTTTCTTTGGTCTGGATTTTGGTGGTGTTCGTTGGTTGGGTTTTTTTAATAAGAAGCCCTCTAGATAATGTCAGAATCTGCTTGATGAGAAGAAGGGGAAGAGGCTCCTCATCTGGGCATCATCTGTTGGGGACAGCGAATAAGCAAGATTTGGTGAAAGAAATGGCATGAATCATGCATTTAAGGAATGTGTCATGAATGTGCATGTGTGAAATTAAGCTTGAACAGCTAGCCCAGTGCTGGAGAATCTGTGGTGAAGATGAGTTTTGGCTGATTTTCCCAGCTTAGCAGTCTTTCTGTGGCTTTTTAGCAATAATGCATATGCACGCAGATGCATAATTACAGATGTAACACATATACATGCTGATGAATTGAAGACGTTCATGGGAAGACCGGTGGGCATCTGCTGGTTTCCTTGTCTGCTCTAAAGGGGCACTGACAGCAATGGGTTGATCAAAGGTTGCCTGGAGTTTCCAGGGCTTTTGAACTTTCTTCCTTGGCACGTGCTAGGTTTTTTTGGACTGCATCCCAGGGCAGCAGTGTGACAGTAGTGTTGTTCTGGTGCCCGGTCTCTTTCAGTGGTGGGCCAAGCACAGTGATTTCAAGATGACCATGGGTATGCAAGCTGTAGTCTGGAGCCTGGTCTTTAATTTCTCTCCCTTTGTGAGACTGAGCTGTGGTGCAGAAGAAAAAGAAGCAGCCATTCACAAACTGCACATTGAGGTTTTCTCTGGTGTGGGGGAATTAGCAGCTTTTCCCAGTCCATTCTTTTTCCAGTTGGTCCACTGGCAGCCAGGTCATATTGAGCTCTGGCTGTCCCTGGATGATACATGGCTTTGGTGGGACTCATCACACAGAGCAAATGGGAGCAATTTTCTGACTTCAAAAGCCACACTGGTGCCACCAGATGAAGGATCTGGCTGCTTAATATCAGCTCTTCCTCTGGAGTTTTGGTTTTTTTGTTTTTCCTTTTCCTGTCTAAGTGTTCTGCCTGGATAACACTGAAGAAGAGGGATTATCCTTACAAGCTGAGCTGCCCTAAGCACTATTGGAGCCAGTCGAGCTCCTGCTTGCTTCTTGTGCCCTGGGCAGCTTGTCACACAGACAACTATTAGAGCTGGTCTGATCACAGGCAGCTGGCAAAAAAATTATCAGGAGAAGAAAATCAGCAGTTTGCTGGCTCACAATAAAGCCACTCTTGGGGCTGCAGGTGAGAAATAATGGTGGGTCTGTTTCTGATGGCTTTTTCTTTTAAAAACCAGTATTGACAGCTTGGCTATAAGAACATATTTTTGATTCATAAAATTTCATTCAGCAGGCTCAAAATATTATGGTCAGCTCTAGGATCTTACGGAAAAGTAACATGCAATTATCCTGCACAACAGAGGCAGGATGAGGCAAGGTGGTAGTGAAGAAGGCAGAAAGCAGGTGATGTGTGGGCTCTTGAAATACTGTAATATCAAGTCTGTCTTCTGTGCTCGAACTGGACAGTTGTGATGGTCACATCACAGATGGTGGATTGTAAAGTTGGCTGTCTGGATTGTAACTTGTTCTTTTAAAGAGGAAAAAAGAATCTCAAATCTGGATAGCCTGAAGTGCCCATGCAAGTCTGTAGGCTCACCTCCACGGCCTTTCTTTGAGATTTCCTCCTCTGCCAGTCATCAGTTTTGTGCCAGAGCCATGTGGTAGGTTGGACAATGTCATTCACAGACCTACTCTATTTATAGGGTATTTCAGCAGCTCCTCCTGTAGCTCCTGATTCCTGATTTAAAAGAGCTTTCATGCTATGTTGTCTCCTCTCATTTTCTACTGCTAATCAAAAGGGAAGAGTTGCCTTTTGCCTTCCGCTTCTATTTCCAGATCATGGCTCTCATCCTTCAGATTTAGGAGACAAGTCAGGCAAGGAAAGGCTGTGGGTGAGGCACCTGCTGCTGACAGTCACTTCTGCTCAGCTGCTGTTGCCTTGACTTCCCAGACAATGGGAGATGGCTAGCGAAGACTAATAGCAGAGGAGGAAAAAGTGGGCCTAGAAGGCACAACCCAGTGGGAAATAGAGCTGAGGATTAGGGTGGAAATGCACTGTGCGGGTGCAGCGCCTCGCCTTGGCTGAGCCCTGACAGCAGTTCCCTGTCACCTGCAGAGGTGGCCTGATCCAGCTCACAAATCAAAGTTGAAGCTTATAATTTGGGAGTTGAAAAGGGTTTTTGACATAGGCCAGATGTAACTTCAAGAAACTGCAGCATAGAGGTGCCTGACATGAGAAATGTTTCATTAGAATAACACTCTGCATCCTAATTTTAAATTACCGTCCTCTGTGTTTCTCCCCCTTTGCTTTCCCCTTTCCCTTTCTCCTTCCCACCAACCCAGACGTTGTTTTGATGTTATCTTTTTTTCTGTCATGCTGTTTTGTGTGATACAGTGTTTATTTTTCAAAGCCAGAGGAGGACTTAATAACATTCATGATCACAGAACAGCTTTGCTTTAAAAGCTCATTAGCTGGGGCTTGTCTCCTGCTTGTTGCTTTTCGTGACAGAAAAACGTGTATATCCCTGTGTGTTTATCGTGTTTCACTGACTTTCCCGGTGGGAGGAAATGCTGATAAAGGGCTTGAAGTGAAGCATTGACTGCACCAGTGAATGCTCATTTTCTAGGGTTTTCTTTTTAATAGATGGAAGAAGTGATCCTCATCTGAGCAGGCTGGCAGTGCCTGGACCTTGGACAGCAAAAAGTTTGGCATAACTGTCAGTATTGGCCAAAACCAGCAGGAAAGTGCAGGTTTCAGACAGACCCTGAGCTCCTATTAGTTTTGTGAAAAATTTATCTGGAAAGAAGAGGGACTGCTCCTGTGGAAGAGGAGTTGATTTATCTCACAAGAGGCTACATGAGGACAGCGTGGCTGGCAGATGATTGTGTGCCTGGCTCTGGATCTCAGCCTCATGTCTGCTGAGCATCACTGGGCAAGCTGAGTGATGCAGGGGACTGTGGGTTCTGTGGGAGAGAGACACAAGCTGGAGCTCCAGTGGCTGTGGTAGGGATGGCAACTACTGTGGTGTTTCGCTGCTCGCAGAATATCTTTTTCATACAAAATACACTTGTGGAGTAAAGTCATGAACCATACTGTTTGCTCAGTTATTCAGAAATTCATTCAGACCTGCTTTGGAATCATGAGACTAGTCTGAAATTCATAGAGTTAAAAATTGTAGAAATTGGGTTCTTTCAAGTGGCTCTTTTTAAAAAACTGCTTTTTTTCAGATGCCCCAAGTTGTTACCCTGCAAGCACAAAGCTTTGGAATTTCTGATCCAATTAGGCATCTCTGGGAGATGGGTTTTCAAGCAAAACGGCAAAGCTGGAAAAATTAGTGATAAAACTACTGGAGGGCTGGCAGTGTTTGGCAAGAAAATAAAAATACTGGTGTGGAGATGAGGGTGCTGTGCTTATGGAGCTGTAGGGCAGGTAGGGCTCTCCTGTGTCTGCACAGACTGGATTTTGCCAGTGCGTTCCCCATTCCTCAGCTTCACATCTTTTCCCAGCTTCTCTGCCTCTCCCTTTGTCCTTCCTTTCCTTGTCACAGAACCACACAGAATCAGCTAGGATTGGAAAAGAGCCCCCTCCTGCCTTGGCAGTTGTGGTTACCTGCTGTTAATCTGCAGACCTCTGCTTGGTGAGGGTGGAGGGATGAGAGTCAGAGAGAGTCCCCCTGTGGTACCTGTGATCCTGCAGGCTCTGGTGGAAGCCCAGCTGGATGCAGGAGGGCTCAGGAAGCAGCAGGGCACGGGTGATGGGGCTATCAGAGGTGGGTCTGGAGTGTGCACTGCTTACCACGCATGGGGCAGAGTTACTATCCCTATGTGGATGGATGGCGCTGCTTCACCAGATGTGTTTTTCCCACTCTGGGATAGCAGTCATGTTTAAAATTGCCCAGATTGCCTTGGGGTACTTGAGAACCCAGGTCACAAGTCTTGGCTAACCATATGATAGCAAAAATATGTTCTAATGGAATCTAAAGTTTGGGGTGTTAGAAGGAGTATAAAATTGCAATGAGTGATGCTCTAGAATGAAAAAAAGAAAAGCCAGGTTAGTTGTCTTCAGATAACTGTAAATAGATTGGACATTCTTTCCTGATAAAACTTTCATGTTTAATAAAACTTTGATTTCTAATAATACCCCTGCTCCCTGTTACTTGTGCAGCAACATCCTTCCCTTTTTTGTCTTACAGCATCACAAAGTAGATTACTTTCAGCTTGGAAAAAGTTATAGTTATTCCGAAACAGAAATGCTCACACATGGTGTTTTTAGGACTAGTCATACTAAGATAACAATCCAAACTGATACTCAAAGATAGGCATGTTCTCAGTCTATTTAACTGTTGATTTTTTTTTGTTGTTATGTTTTCTAGGTGTAGATATCACAGCATATTAATTCTTAAAAACTTCAATGCTTTAGTAGTATTATAAGTAATTTTCACTTTTCTTTCCTGAAATAAAACTTCTTGCTCTGTTTAGGTGTAAATGTGATTAAGCCTGCACTATGTGCTGTACCCAAAATAAAGCTCAGCCTGCTAAAGAAGTTCTGACCATACAGCTTTAATTTTTGCAGAGTTTAGGACCTTGTGAGGAACAGCTTCAGCACAGTGGAGGGAAAAGAGAAGCCTGCTAGTAGTCTGAATTTCCTTACTATCATTCTTAAATATATCCTTTGTAGCATTCAGTAGAGTCGGGGATATAAGAATATGACCTTTTTGAAGTCAGTGATGTGTTACTTCTACCTACATGCCTGGGGTCCTGTGGGAGTCAAGTCAGCACTTTTATAATGGCTTAAAGACAACTGTTTCTTTTTTCCCTTTAGGCTCATAGCTGGCAGCCTGGAATCAAGAACCCGTACCGTGGGGTGGTGGTGTGGCCTGTACCTGAAAATGTTGAAATTACTGTGACTCTCTTTAAGGTATGGTTTGTTTTTAAAGCATATTTACTATTTCGTAAGCAACACATGAAAAATTCTGTCTGGAAATGTCAGATTATAATGACAAAATCTAATCTTGCAGGGTTTAAGTCTTTAACTGCAAACCCTTATGTCTTTAGTTTAAATCTCGAAGAGGAGGATGGTCTGTTCCCTGCCAAAGCTTACTTTTGTAGTTTAGTTAACACATTGAAATACCCATTGAGCTGATTATGGCAAGTCATTGGCACGTAATTCAGTACATGTGTAACTGTGCACGTAGTACATGTGTAAGGACTTGGCATGGGTTATCGTCTGGTTGGTTTTCTTTAAATAATGTAAGCCAGAAGTTGTCGTAGCACAGTCATTTCTAGACTTCCTTGTTCAGTTGCAGTGCACGCTATTGGCGAGGAAACAGAATCCGGCTCTTAATTTTCCATTATTTATTATGCCATGCAAACATCACAGCACTGACCTGATTGCAGTCGTAAGGGTGGATGTGGAGTATTGGAGTAGTACAGAGAATTACAGGTTTTGACAGGGAATTTTGTTTTGAAACTGCATTTATTCTATTAAAAGAAGCAGCTTGTTTGTGTGGCTGTGAAGGAGGAGGGGGAAGTGATGGTTGTGCTAGAACTTATTTCCCAAATATTGCTAGGCAAGGCCCTTTTGCATGAAGATCAACAATGCAGCTTTGCATGTGTGACAGCATAGGAGGCTGCTAGGAAGCTGAAGATTTCTGGGATTTTTATTCCATTAGTCCTTTCTCGTTCTTTACTCTGATGCCTCCGTCTACACTCTGGTTGTTCTTATTTATAGCTGCTCCCTTTGAAGCTTAGGGCAGTGGTAACACTTCTTTCTAATTAGTAGTATTTGTCTTTCTTTGTTTTGGGGAATTCTCTGAGTAACTGCTTGGACGTGGCTTCTGATTAGCCTTAGACCTAAAAAAAGGAGGGGGATATCTTTTTTTCCCCCACTCCTGTCTCTGGGATTACCAATGAACATAAACTTCGCAGGTTGGCAGTGATGCCAACTATCATAAATTTGTTTCTCTTCTTAGCAAGCACATAGTCTTCAACTGAGATTCAAAAGTTCAGTACCAAAAATTGTTTGCTTCAAGGACCTCTAATTGGATTAAGAAACTTAACAGCATTATGTGACAGGGCTACATGTCTGTATAATCTGAACATGGTTATGCAACACAGTAAAGGTTGCTCGATATTTTCAATATTTAAAGTGAAGCAGAAATGTACACAATTCTTGATTGTGATTGCAGCAAGATGTGAAGAATGAGTAAGTTTATTTTGGGTGCAGCTCTGTAATGCTGTGGCTTTGGTGTAAAAGTGTCTTCCGGCCTTCTCCTGCCATCCTACCTTTTTATTTATGTTTGCACTGCTTCAGGGTTGTGTAATGTAGAACAGCACAACAACCTTGTTGGTTGTGTAACAGAGCAAGGGCCAGGACCAGCTTGTGAGGGCACAGAAGGGCCTCTGGAGCCAATGTCGGGTATTACTACAGGCTTGATGTTAGCCAGCACTGATTCTGCAGGTGCATCTCTTCACTGGGCTTCCTCCTCTCCCCCAAAAATGAGCCAGCCTGTCACAAGAATTGTTCTGGGAGGAGAGATAGGAGTGTGGATAACCCCAGCACCAATGCCTTCTGCAAATGGTACCCACCGACCTCTGGGGGAATGAGCACTGGCTTTTATAAGCAAAATATTGAGAGGATACAAAGAACCATTGTACAATCAGGCTGCTCTTAATGTAAAATCTGCTCTAATTGATCTTCTGGCTCTTCCAACAGGAGTGCCTGTAAGTGGTGAAGTGCACTGTTTTCTCTGTAAGGGTATGCAAGTGTGGCACAGAGCAGCTTTTTGAACGAGCTGTGTGATGCACCAGGAGCGCTGTGCGTGTGTGAGACCAGCAGCCTGCCTGTGTGAATGAGCTGTGAGAGGCAGGGGATTGCAGGCAGAAGATGGTATTAGCCCAGTTTAGGCTGTGCCCAGTCACCTGATGGCTTTGTTGGCTCAGTACTAGAGTGGCACTTCAGCTGTAGTGCAGGACATGTCCTAACACCCACAGAGCTGGCATTCCTGTAGCTGGTACATTCTGGGCAAAGACAGGCAAAAAGAACTAGCTGTTTTTCACACAGCTGATGCATTGTCTGGTCAACACTAGAGCAGTGGGAAGGGAAGTATGTAATAGCACGCTGCAGCAGCCTTTTTGGGAGCTGACTTGAAACTTGGGTATTTATATTGTTCCTTCCTCTAGAAGGAGGGAGGCAATAAGTCTGAAAACAATAAAGCTCAGAAAAAGAGGCTGTGTTCATCTTGCAGTTCTGTAAAAGTCCTGTTTGGAGGGGAGTCCTGTTTGCAAAGGAGAGTGACTATGGGAGGTTTGGCACTTTGCAGCATGTTCACTTTGCCTGGCCATGTTGTTTAACAGACAGTAATTCTCTTGCACTACCACCTGAAAAGCAAAGGGAAGCTGCTGACTCCTCCTGCATCCTGGCAGAGCCCACAGATGGGAGCAGGCTGTCCTGACAGAGCTGTGTAGCAATCACAGATAACAAATGAGCACAGTGGTGCTGCTGGAAAGGGGAGTGCAGGGCTGGGAAGGAGTGGGCTCCAGATAGACAGCTCTGTGCTGTGGGAAATGATTCACACAGTAGTGGCGGTGCATTCGTAAGTGGCTGTTGAAATGTGTTGCTGGTAGGATTAGGAGATAAGTCCAGGTTTCAAGGGCTGATGAGAATGTTAAGAGTATCCTCTCCAGTCATCATCTGTGGACACTTGAGAGCTGCCTAACAAAGTGTCTGTGATCAGTCAACAGATGAGATGTTCTGCATTATCTGCACATCCCTATTTTGGGTGTTAGCTTGGTTCCAACAATATATTTGCAGTTCTTAGACAAGCAAAGTACTGAAGAGACTAGAGCCTTCATTTAAAAACCTGTAGTTTCAAATAAATATGAGCTTCTTGTTTTGTTTCAATTAGTTCTGGGCTGCTGGTAAAATTTTATAATGCTCCGGAGTCATGTGGGGAAAGGCATCATATGGATATATTGATTCAGCTTCCCTTGCCTGGCTTTAGCTCCTGCCCAGCCAGCCGCTGAAGTGCTAATTACATCAAAAGTTCCATCTGCTCTGAAGCTTTAACTTCTTCCTTAGCTGTGCTCCACGCTGATGTTTGGTTATGCCTTGGGTTTTTCGACCAAACTGGGGAGAAACATCATGAAACAATAAGCCTATTGTGCATTTAAAATCCACGATTTGTAGTGCTTTCATTGAAAGATTCACAAATGCCAGAAAAGTCAGAGCTGAATTCCCATTTTTTCTTGTTTCCTTGGTTGTGCTCCAGAAGTTCATTTTTTTTGAGGCCCTTCATTAGCAAAATGTAACTACCGTGGATGAAAACTTGTATACTTTTCTGTGGTTTTATATGCAAACAGATCTTCATCAACTGAGGTTTTTAAATGAGAACTTTTCACTGCCCAGCAAGCCCAGTGCTTTTAGCAAAGCTAAATGAACATCAGTTGTACTATGAGGATTTAAATTGCACCATCTTTATTTTCTAGCTTAAAAGAGAAGTGAACTTCCCAAGCAAAAATGTTTGTTCTTCTGGAGTAAGCATGGACTTTGCTTCATTGGATTACAAAAAAACACTTATTTTGTCAGTAATGTACATGGTTGATCACACCAATGTACCATTGCAACAACAGGGCAATTACCAGCTCTTATTTCCAGAGTTTGAAAAAGGTGTTTTTAAAGGCTTGGCTTTCTAAGCACCCAAAATAATATTTTTGAGTGAAATAGATGATCAAAATGTACTTGTATTGTTGAAAGTATTCCTGCTTCCGCATATTACTCAGAATAAATCCCTATCATTCTTCTTGAAAGCCCAAGTCAATTGTGCTTTTGATTATAAAGTAGTAGCTGGCTATGCACGGGCAGGAACACTGCAAAGCCAGTACATTGTCTGGGAAGGGGGAGGGAAAGAAAACTCCTAAACCAACTCAAAACCTCTTCATAAAGCCATTGCTCATAAGCAAAGAACACATTCAGGATCAGAAAATACTTGTTTCAGTTTAGGAGAGACCAGTGGCTTGAACAGACACTATGGAGAATATTCCATAGTAAAACAGTTCCATAGACAAGATGTTGTGTGCCAGGTATAAAAACCATAACCTCAGAGACGTGTTGT
Organism: Grallaria varia; assembly: GCA_013396735.1. Lineage (NCBI taxonomy): Eukaryota > Metazoa > Chordata > Aves > Passeriformes > Formicariidae > Grallaria > Grallaria varia. The sequence continues at coordinate 83,066 of VWZG01000210.1, forward strand.
AACCTCAGAGAAGTGTGCACATTTGCACATAAAAAAATTAAAATGTTAAAAAATGTCAAGTATTAGTGCCCTCACTAATTTTGCTAATTGTAAAAAAATACACTTTAAAAAAAAAAAAGACACTTAATCCTTGTTGTCTTTCTAGCCCAGAGCCTTTACAGGGAGCTGTGAGCCTGGTGTGGTGATGACCAGGGATGTTCCCTCCGGTCTGCTCAGAGCTCCCTGCTTTTTGGCAGCTCCAATTAAAGCTGGTCACAGTTGTATGTGATTTTTCTGGACTAATCAGACCTCTGTAATCAGCATTGGAAGCAACAAGAATTGGGTCAAATTTAGAGTCTTCTGCAGCTTCAAACAGCCGAGTAGAAAAGCTGAGGACAGATGCTGGAGTACCCAGAGCATCTGCTGCAGGTCACCGGCAGAGGAAGATCACAAACCCTGTCATGGTGTGATCTGATTCAATATGACAGTCCTTAAGTAGCTGTTCCCCAAGAAGAAAGCCTGAAGATTAAGGCTGGTATGAAGTGATCTAATTGAAAGACAAGCTTCAAAAATCAGGAACGCTTAGGGAGGAGGCAGGGGGGGAAAAAAGGGAGGAAGGGACTAATGGTCCGAAGATCTTCCTTACCCGCTCTGGCTGCTGCTTAGGAAAAGGAGCAGTCCTTTTTTTCCTGATATGTCCTTCATTCCTATTGCAAGAGATAAAAAAATAACTCTGTATAGTACCTAAATTATTGGGGAAAGTTCACGTTTCTTCAGTCTTCTGAAACCACCTTACACATTGCGGAAAGGATCTAGTCGTTGACAAAGGTCCTTATGGAACAGGTTGGTGATCAACAGAGACAGAAAAATGTGACTGACATGTTTTTTGTTGCTCTCCTAATGCCCGAGTCCAGAAGAGTTGACTGTTTTTGAGTAGTTGGCACGTGGATGGGCAGAATGGTGTCACAGAAAGAAGCTAAGGGGTGGGATTTCAGAGAAAAGCTCATAGGACTGAGCTTGTTGAGGGCTAGCATGTCTCTGTAAAAGTATTTAGCACAAGTAAGGGGAATGTGAGATGGACTGAATTTTGTTGGTGGAATAAAACATGTTTCTACAGAGAATTGGAGAAATTATTATCGGAGAGTCTCACCGTAGGAGATCGTTAGGATGATGTCCTGTCCAGTGCACATTTCCCTACTATTTGCTTCTCACCTGAGTGTTAATTTTGAACACTAAGGTCATCTCAACAGAAAAAAAAAGAAGAAAAGAAAAAAGCCTCTACAGCTTAGTTGAAGATACTGAAAAGGAGCATTGTACTGAGACACAAATACATAAGGCAAAAGAAACAGGAAAATGAGACTCATGTCTTGTTATTAAAAATGATCGTTCTTTTTTGCATAGTAAAATGAGGAGGAACAACAAGCTGTTCAGTCCATTTGCTCAAGTACTCACAGTTTTTAATTCAAAGTAAAACTGTAATGGATGTTGGATGGAGTGTAGTTCTGCATCTGTGGTATATTGGTAAAGAAAATAAGCATCCTCAAAAAAATACCTCTTTCCGACTCCCTTCACACTACAGCAAGATATGAGGCAGTTTATTCTTTCATCTTTTTAGGTAATTTTCATTATCATTTGCTTTCAGGAAGGAGGATGGAAATGAGGTCTGTTTGTAGCTCTTGTCTTTAAGTGTTTCCAGCTTGTATTTGCTTGCAGGTGAGGTTTTATGTGCTGTGTTACCAAAGAATGCTTTCATACAGGCAGCATTTGAAAGGCTGCTATAACCATTCCTCCTAGAGTTATTCTTCTTTGGAATGGCGTGTCTCTTCTAAAGCATAGTCAGCTGTATAGTCCTCAAATAATAGTTTGCTACATTCATCGCACGAGTTTTATGTGGGAATCGAATGGAGAATATGGGTTAGCCAGTGAGAGAAGTATGTGTGGCTCTTTTACTGCTATTTACTCTCTTCAAATCCAAAGTAAGAGGAAAGACGAGCCAGATTTATAGAAATGTCACTTGTTACGGGGCCCAAAGTGCAACCTGTTGTTTGCAATAGAAACTGTGTTGTAACTATAATCGTACAGGCATATGTGAGCATGTAATAAAGTTGTAAGTTAGACAGACATAGGACTCTCTGTGGTGCTCCCTGGTTCTGATAAACGCATTTTAGTGGGAGGGTGAAGCCACTTACACATTGTAAAGAAATGTTGAGGCTTAGGTGTTTAAAGTTCTTCACGGTTTTCTAGAGGCATTTTAAAACTAACAATAAATGTGGTTTTTTAAAAGAAAATTATCTGGACTTGTTTTTAAATCTGAAATATCTTACACATATGCAAAGTGTCCATATCTCAGCATATTTCATACTCTCTGAACGTTTGGTAAGGGTATTCGTTGCATTTATTTTCCAAAAGTGTTCACAACTTGCTTTCAAGTGCATGCTAAAATGTTGAACATCAAGAAGTCTTCACATTTTAGAATATTATTTTGCTCCATCAGATGATCAGAAATATTCGGCAGAGCACCTGGTTCTGTAGCCTTCAGAGCTGTGAGTCAGTTTTGTTGCCATTGACAGAAGAGCTTTGTTTTTCTTTATAGATTATTGCCTTATAGATTAATGAATGTTTTCTTTGTTACATAGGATAAAATATTGGGCCCTGTCTTTGGAAGCAGTTTTAGGTCAGCCTGCAAACTTGTCCTAATAGCTTTTGGGGGAGTTGGGAAAAAAAATTGAGCAGGATGAAATATTTAAGAGTTTAGTCACTTATTGCACAGTAGCTTATTAAAACATAAAGTGGTTAATGATCCCATTAAATCTCATTATGTCATTTCACACTGTATCAAAGGAAGCAATTAAACAAAAAGGTAATAGCCCAAGGTTAACTCTTGAAAATTTTAAGTATCTAATAGCTGGATTACAGAAAGTTACATCTTTAGAATTTATATGGTATACAGCAAACCCACAGGTATCATGTTCTGTACTTACATAATGTAGAATTTCCATAACTTGATTAATGTGATGGATATATAATTACATAATCTGATATCAGCAAGACATTAATTGAAACATGGAGATATCTCAGTATAATTTTCAAAAAAATATCTTAAAAGATTTATTAATATAAAAAATAAGTCACCAGTTTTGGCATAAGTTTTTGGCAACATCTTATATTCTTTCGTTGAAAACTGCATCCCATTGCTGGAGTGTTGCATTTTAAAATGTGCATTGTGTGTGACAGCGGTGGTTGTAGCTGTTAAATATACAGCTAATGATGCTGCCAGTGGTGTGATGTGGTGTTGGATTCCCCCAGTTAGTGCCCAGCAGGACTCCTCCTGCCAGGAGAGCCAGTGTTTTACAGAGCAGGGAACCCACTTGGCTGGGTTTGGTAGGAAGGATGTGCTGGAGGAGATAGGATGACTTCCTCCTAGAAAGGTTATTGTAGTTCATTCAAAAGAGGAGGTTTATTTAGAAGCACACTTCCCAAGTTTTTTGTGTGCTGGAAAAAGCAAAACAAAATTCTTTTCACTTGTTGTTTACACCATAAGCTAATTACTTACAAAATATTTTATTTTGTGTGCTTGATGAGAAGTAGTTAAAAGATTCATTTGTAGTGCTGTGGTACCTCTGTGCACTGAGTGCCTGACTTCAAAGCAAAACTGAAGTAAGGTGAGGGTTAAAGCAAAGTCTAGAAGATGGAATGTGAGACTTGTAGCATTCTGGAAAAAAGGCAAGATGGTACTAATGGATATAATGTAGAAACACAATATCTTGATGCATTCTGTTAATTTACAGCAGCAAGATGGAATTGGTGCAGTACTTGGTGTAGTGTCATGACCAGTTGCCAAATAATAACAATAAAACTGCAGGTGCTGAGTGGTCTCGTATATGATGATGGCAAATGCTGATGATGTGGAAGTGGTTTTTATCTACGAGGGTCTACAGTGTGCAAGTATCAGAGGCAAAGGAGTGATCAGGTGTTCTCCTGAAACTAGAAATAACAGGATAGAATTGAGGTATGGCCAAATTAGGTCTCATGCTGAAAGAAAGGCTCAAGCAACATTCTCTTAGTGTGAGAAGCTATTTTGCAAAAGATGTAGGAGTTATTTTGTTACGGTTGTTTAGAACTAGGGCTGATATATTAGTATTTTTATTTTTTTTCAGAAGTATGTTGTTTAAAGTAGGTTCCTTGATAGATGCATGAAGGGAATGACTTAGTGTTTCCATCATTATGTTACTTTCAGAGGACAACAATACAGGCGACTGCAGCAGACTGAAAGCTCATTAAATTGAAAGCAAATGCCAAACATAGGGACTTCATTGTTATTTTTCTTCCTGTTGGTGGCAATGTTTTCTGATGCTCGCTTGTGGTGCGATAGAAATGTTGTGAAATCAAGAGAGGTATTTTAGAAATGTGCAGCGAAAGGAGGTGCCTGTGACTCTGGATCTCTGTGCAGTTGGACTCTGGCCATAAGGAGGTTGGGGTGATACCTACCGAAGGTGTGAGTGGGAACAAGTGGCTTCTTCCACTGTTATCTGCAGGATGTAAATTAGTTGTGTTTATTTGGGAGGTGGAACTCAAGAATTAAAGGGAGATATATATTTTTTTTTCTTTTCTTACTGGACGAAAGGAAATAGACCTGCATTTATCAGTATGAACCTCATGTTTGTATCTATAAGAATCTCTATTAAATCCTTACTGTCAGTTTTACCCCAACTTGCTCATCGTATTATTGACATCCATTGAAGCCCACATCCTAGCTAAAATATTTCCCTCTGTCATCTTCTGGGGGTAAAAATATTTCTGAGTATATGAAAATCTTGGCCATGGTGCAATTTCTTGCATCCTGGATTATTTTTAGACTCAAGTTCTCTGGTTTGTTTTTCTAGGATCCCCACGCTGAGGAGTTTGAAGACAAAGAATGGATGTTTGTCATAGAGAATGTAAGTTGGAATGCTATGGGGTTTCATACATGTAAGACATACTATTTTGAAAAGATTAAAGGGTCTCCAAATGCTGAAAAAGGCTTGAGCTGCTGAACCACATTAAAGCCTTGCTCTGTAATAATGAATGCTTATTAAAATACCTATTGTTATGTTACAATTAAAACACAAGAGAGGGGAGTGCTGTACTACACTGCTTAAATTCCTTCCCTGTAAGCATCAGTGTGCCTTGCATTAGTTTGTTCTGAGCAGTGGAGTAAACATGTTAGAGCTGGGCTGTGACTCACTGTTTTATGGGTTATGACACATTATTTTTGCATGAGCAGGAGAGGGAACAAGTCAGAGCTGGGTTATGACATCTGTACGTCCCCAGTGGCGGCGCACCCTTCCTGGGTTCAGTGCCACTCTTTAGTGAAGAGCACAGATTCACTGCATGCATTTTAGAGGTGAGTAGGTTGAGGCAGGGTGGAAGGTGGGAACAGCCGTGGTCATGCAGTGACGAGCATAAGCCACGATGTGCTGCTCCCTGAGGAGATCCCAGTCCCACCCTCTGTATGGGGAAAGCCGTCTGGAGTGAAAACCCGAAAACCGGCTCCTCTGAATCTCTGATTCCTCCAGATCAGGAGCTCCCAGAACTACACAGAGAGCTGATCTCCTGAGGGCTGTGCAAACAACACTCTTTGCCAAGCAGCACTGCTTAACATTGCATGGAGCAAGTGCTTAGTGAAGGACTTTTTTCCTTTCCCTTCCCTGTGTTGGGCAGCGGCTTCCGCTCTGGGGCTGCCTCTGCTGAAAAAAGGGGAAGCTGCTTTATGTGGAGTTTTCAAGAAAAAGGAAACTTCTTTTTGGAATACATTTTAAAGGACTGAGGTGTCAAGACAGTGCTTACTGCTTAATAATATAGTTTCATTATGGGCTGTTTCTTGGTAACATGATTTAATTTATATGCGTTTTTAAACAAAAAGAATTTGCTCTTCTACCAAGTCATAGTCATACCACGTGTCACTGAAGTGTGGGGAAAACAGTGGGTTTTGCATGTTATCTCTGAGTTTTACCTTTCTTGCTTGTCGATATCCGAAATTGGTTGGATGTCCAAAGCCAAGATTTATTCTCACCATCAGTAACTGAACATTTAAAAGGTCTGAAAGCAAAGTGCTTTATTTATACTTTTGTTTTTAAATGTCAAGTTTCTATTTTCACTTACAAGACTTGTGAACGCAGAACACAGTTTAGTTACCGTTTCCTGGAGTTTCCTTTTCTTTCTCACTTAGTTTATTTTAATCTGGGAAGTCTCCATCCCCAATTGTCACCGTACAAGTAGCTCTGGATAAAACAATGTCCGTGTATTTCTCAGCCAAACCCCTCTGGGTATAATTGGATTTCCTGTGACGTTGCAGCAGTTTTTTTTCCCCCCAGAAGTTTATATGGAGCCTGTAGACTGATTTCATGTCCTGCTTTCCAACACACTGCTTTTTTCACGTGTCAGCCTATTCCATGTAGAGGTGGCAGTAGTGCATCTGCTCGGTGCTGTTCTTGCTCTCTGCCTTGCAGCTTTGCTGAGCTGTGAGGGAGTAATGTCTTGTTGTGTGCAAGCTTCTTTTCCACCTCAGTTATGCTGTTAGTTCATCTCACAAGAGCTGCCAAATAGTCATTGGTAGGTAGACGTTTATACCTTGACTGGAGAATATCCTCAGAATAATAAATTTAATAAATAATTTGACTGCAGAAATTAGCGAGAGCTAAAGCAACTATAAAACTGGTTGCTTTCTATCACTTTTTTTTTCTTTTTTTNTTTTGAGTACTGTAGGATACTGAGAAACTCTTTTCCCGGAGTAACAGCTCCACTTAGTGGTGGATGAAAACATGTTCATCGGTTCGAGCAAGTGCCAAGTGATCCAACGGCTGGCTGACATCCCAGGGCATTTAACACCATCCTGGTAGAAATTGGGGAGCCAGGAGGTTGATCTCCTTGCTCCCTAAATTGTAGGCATTTACTTTTTGGCATAGCAGATGTTTGCCTGGATTTAAAGCAATGTATTTGTCATCAAACTTGACAAGATCAGGTTGCCTTTAGGAAGTGCAGGGTCCTTTGGGGTCTTTTCCGTTTTCTCCGAGGATATTCTCTGCCCTGGGAGCCTGCCAGGGTTTCCCTCCCACCTTGGTCAGCAGCGCTCAGGACACAGAATACTCAAGTCTGAAAAGCTTAAGGGTATGCTTTAATTGTGAGGCTACCTGAATTCTGCTAAAAACATTGAGTTTTTTCATTATTAGTGTTAAAAGTCAGTTTCCAAAATGATTTTGTAATGCTTCAGTATGGCTGAGCAAAGATCAGCTAAAAGAAATATTCAGCTGCAGTTTGATGCTGCTGCTGGCAGATGCTGCCAAATTCAAAACAAGATTATTCTGCACCTTCAGAGGGATTTTTAAATAGTGGGGAGGTCATTTGTGCGCAATAACTGTGCTGTAAATGAAAATTAAGCAAGATACTTGGGGGGGGTTTGTGGCCACTTTCTTGTGTGGGGTATATGTACATTGCTTCATGACCTTGGTTTTTACTAGATTTTTTTTTTCTAACTGTATTTTTATTTTCTTAGTCACTCTGTATTCTAGTGAGTGAACTTTGTCATGTACTGTATGTCTGATCCATAAATAGTTTGATCATAGAGCATAGTTTCTTATTATATAAATCTTGATATTAATTTTCCATCAGCCTCTTCCATGCCATTATCTTCTTCACAGCTGTGTTCTTTGTATATTTACTGATAACTTTCTTGTCTCTAACTTCATCTTTCTTTAACCACACTCTGTGTAATTGATTATCTGCTTTTTCTTCACAAGGCAGTTCTTGGAATTCTCTTGGGTTTTTTTTTTTATGTTCTTCTCGATAATAACGTTGGATGTTCAGGTTGGCTGTTACAAGTAGAGTAGCAAGAAATTTGTGACTAGGAATAAGACGCAAAGCATGGAAAAGCACATAATATCCACTGAGGATGATGTTTGCTGGTTTATTGACAGCTTTGTGGACAGCCACTGAAAGATTCGTAGGATGTTTTCAGGCTTGGTCTATGAAACAACTTTTTGAGCTTTTTTGTCAAAAATACTTGTTTTGAGCCCCGATTTGTGTCTCTAATAGCCCATAAATGGCATACTGATACATTTCTAAGTTCAGGGTTCTCCATCTTTCCTCCCCTGCCTGTGTTTCACCTTTGTCCGTGGGTTACTCACAGGGCTCAGGATTGTCAGTGAGCCCTTTCCAGCGGCATCGAGGTAATGGAGGCTCTGGCAATCATTCCTGCGTGCCTGAAACTGAGTGTATTCCTCTTCTTATGGAGCAGGCCTATTAAAACATGGTCCTTGCTAACAACAGAAGGGGACATCCCAGAGGTACTAATTTGAGAGATGAATGGAGAAAAATAGCCCCACTTGTTTTTGAAGCCTTGCTCATGGATTCATGCAGGCTGGGGCTGGAGGCAGCCTCACCTGACTTGTACTGTTGCCACAAGGCAGTATAATTCCAGATAAACACTTGCCTAAACTATTTTAAAAAAAAAATTAAAGATGGGCTCTCTGCGGTGTAGTCAGTCAGCCTCTTCCAGTCCTCCATTGTCCTGCTAGTTGGGAATGGTTTCTGCCCAGATCTTTGCTGAGACAGTTTCAGGCTGCTGCTTCTTGTCTTACCAATTACAGCTGTGGAGAACATGTGGCTGGAGGCTCCCTCCTTCTCACCTCTGACCAATCAACCCCAATAATGTGAGACAGTGATTACATACTGGATTTCCTTTCCCAGGATTGCATTAGCAGATTGTCAGCATTCACACTGTCACCTGCCTGGGAAAGCATTCCAGGCAGAATTCCTAGGCTCTTCTTGTACTGAGATCTTAGAAACTGAACTCCCTTCTGCATCTGTCCTTTCTAGAGAGTCTTCCAAAATGTTTTAATTCCATTTTAGACCACTGTTTTCTAATGGTGCCTTTTTAAATACTAACGTAATGCATAGTGAAAAAAACCATGCCAACATTTCAAGCTTGACAATGAATTATAAGATGCCAGATGTACATCCTTCTGTGAGATGCAGCTATGCTTGGAATAATTTTTTTTTACATCTTAACCAATAAAGGTTATTCTGAGTGGCTTCTCCAGGAAAATATGTCCAATGGAACTGCTGAAATGAGAGAGAAAAAAGGAGGTTAGAGTTTGCTGCTCATGCTAGACTGAAGCAAAGAGTTACAAAGACTAACAAGTTTAAGCTGAAAAAATGAGATCTGGTTTTTCCTTCCGTCTGTCGCTCTTGCGTAACTTCAGGACCTCCAGCCCAGAAAGAGTTCTGAACTGGCCTCCATTGAAATGTCAGCTAAACCTCTAAATGAAAGAAACATTAGAAAATGTTACAGAGCATTTGACAAAATCCATCTTCCTTTTACTGGTAGAAGTCTGTTGTGTTGTGGTTGTCAGCCTCCAGCCCACCCTTCCCCCCATCACTCCCAAAATTCTGTGTTGTGGTTGTTTATGATGATTTCTCATTTTGAGTGCCCTGAGGCATGTTTTGTCACTCACAGGTTTGCAGAGATTATTTCTCTCTCTTAAAATGCCCATCTATTATTTTTAGACGTTACAATGCAAATAAAGGTGATGACTAGTGTGAAAGTAATGGAAAAGAGAGGGCAGGTAGGTGGGATATAGAAATTAATTTATTTCTAATCCTAAAGGAGGCCAATTTTAAATGTGATACAATAAAATGAGGTGTTAGCAAGAAGTTAAGTTTTCATCAGATACAGCTCTGAATATGTTTTCAGGTGAAGCTTTTTGACAAATAGCTCATTTGAATGGGAACAGTAATTAGCCCAGAATTTTGGTAAAATCATACTTTTTTACTGGCTGGTTAAAGGGCTTTTACTACAGCACTGCTGCAACACTAACTCTGCAAGAGCAAGTTTTGCTTTACATCTGAATGAAGGCCCAAGTCAAATCTTCCCACCTGTTTCTGGAAACAAATGTTGGGAAGGAGGTGCCAGCATAACATAGGAAATTGAAATTCTAAGTACTGCTGGTGCTGTTTGCTGAAAGGACCTGGGGAAAAAGACTGACATATGGAATAGGATGATTCCTTAGTTGCTGATCAGTTGCCATACCAGAATATATTACAGAATCATGGCTATCTCTTCTAGTGCATCTTTGTAGCATGTGGGAGCTTAAATTTAAATTGCCTATTCCATTGTTTAAGAAAAAAATCATGAAAAACCCTCTCTCTCAATTAATTTTGTATTTTTTGCTTGAAATAAATTTTTGCTGAAAATAAGAATGGACCAGGTTAGCCTTTTTCTGAATTAAATGTCTCTCTTTAATATATTTAGAATAGCTCATAGTTCAGACATGCCTTCCTGGTCCTTTAATTCCCCTGTCATATTCTGCTGCGTGTGATTATGTGAACTGTGACTGGCTGCCTGTGTAAATTAGACCGAGTATTCTGGTCTAGATAGAGCTAGGAATTAAACGCTGCTTTGTAAGCTGTCTCACTCTTGCCCTGCTTTAAATGGAATAGAGAATCAGAAAACTTGCTTTACTTTTAGTTTTTGCTTACATTAAATATTTAGCGCTTTGTTCTAGTTGAGAAATCTCCGAGATTAGGTTTTTGGAGCAAAACTTGCAGAAATTGTCATCTTGATTGGCTGCTCTGGCTGTAAAGGAGCCTGGGTAGGAAATCTTCCTTTGGGGCCTGATCCTGTGCCCTTCCAGTAATAGATCTTGCTCCTCATGTGCACCGTGATGGCATTGCTGGGCAATTTTAACTAAACGTGGAATAGGATCCAGGGACAGGGTCCTGACTCTGGAAGGGAGCAGGAGAGAGGTTTGTGCACAGAGTGCATCACTCTTTTAGGGTGTCTGCGAGTGGGTGAGTCTCCTCTCTGTCCGCACTGACCCTACAGAGGTCCTTTACTTAAAAAACCCCTTGGATTTGGCATCTTCTCTGTACGGGACAGAAGACCCTGGAAGTGGATTGCACGGGTGTTCTGCTGGAGGAATTTTACACCAAATACTGTAGGACAAGTAAACTGCCACCTCTATATAGGGCAAGTGTTACACTGTGTGGGTGTTTTCCCCTCTGTATGGCCCAGCATAGGGGGAGGCACCAGCCGCTCTGGTTTTGGGTAGGCATTGTGAGGGAAAGCCCTGCACAAGGTTTTCTGAGCAGCTCTGCCCATTAATTGATGCCTTGACCCGCAGCCACTCCTGTGTCCCCAAGCAGAGCCTAAGAATTAACTTCAAACGATGCTCGCTCAGGCCATTTGCTGTCTGCAATGTCATCTACCTTCTGACCAAAACAAGACTGTGCCCAGATCACCTGAAATTAGGGCCACCATTAGTCCTTTTTGTCATTAACGTGTAATAATCTATTAAAGCCGAGCTGAGAGATGACAAAAATCTTATTTAAATGGGAATTTTAGAAAAACTGTTGAAATAACTTCTAATATCTAATTAACTTTTTACACTTTTAATACCTTTTTTTTAATCTTGAATGAGTATCAAATGTGAGTCTATCCAACTCTACTGTGTATTTTCAAAAATAGTTATGAAAATTTTCTTTTGTTATTTGATCTTCATTTCCCAAATGAAATGCAGTGCCCAAACTGTCCTTTAGATAGGGTTGTTTCTGATGTTGTGTTAATAGCTTCACTAAGTGGATCTACATCAAAATACAATTTGGCAGATGATATGACAGTTTTGAAAACTGTATTACAGCATTTCATCTTAAATTTTTCTGGTAAAGGAGACATCTCATTTTCTGGTATTTATGCTGCAGTTACATGGGAGGGTCTTGCAAGCAGCAGCAGGAGAGGGAAGGGCCCTGGGCAGTGCAGCGTGCGTGTGAGGCACTGTAACATTTACGAGGAACTTATATGGCTATTATTGATTCACAGTGGTAAAGTACAACTGTTTTCTAAATTGCTTAGAACCATTTTGTTGAGGTTTTTGATGGGAGGTTATTTCCTGCTAGAAGAACATTTCCCCTAATGCTGAGTGTACTGTGCGAGGCGACTGATTGGAGTTGCTATCAGTGGTGTTCTTTGCCAGCTGGAGGGAGGGAGCCGATAAACAAGGCAGACAGCTTTGGAAACAAACCTCTAATACTACATTAGGCATGTTTAAAACCAGCAGTGTGTTTCAGCCACTTTTAGCATATGTTTATTCATAGAAAATCAGCAGTAAAGTACACTTGCCAGTGCATGCAAGAGCTGGAGTCTGCATGAGGTCGTTTCTCTTTCAGACATCAAATACAGAAGAGTGTCTTGGTAATTGTTTTACAGTGGGGTTCTAATCATACTCCAGGCATAAGCTGAGCCAGGCAACTTGCCTTTTAATGGAAAAGTATTTGCTTTTAAGCTTGTTCAGCTTGCCACACATTTTTTCTGGTTTTCTGTGTCTGAATGTGTTTTTACATCTCCATACAGTCACAGCTATGTGTTTGCTCTCGACGTGGTTCAGAATATCATTATGTAAAATACCACTGTCTGGGGCAGCATTATGATGGATAAATCTCATTTTTGACCCAGTAGCTGTGTGGTGTTAAAATGGCATATGCTGCAGCCATGTAGTACAAAATATTCAGTGTAGAAAATGGAAAAAATGGCAATGCATTTAATGAAAAATATTTCTGACATAAGTCATCTTCAAAGGCAGATAATCTGGGAGTCAAATTGAATATTTTGGTTGATTTGAGATAATACCTTGCAATTGCATGTGCTCAAGGTATGGAAATACGTGTTAAAAAAGAATTAAAATATCCATTATTGTGTAAAATGTAGCTCTGCATTAAGTAACTGGATAGGATTGTACGTGCAAGCAGTTGTAATTTAACTGAGAGCATATTATTTAAAAATAGTGGCCACCAGCAGCACAGTAGCCAGCTGACAGGAAAATAAGAGTTCTGGCCTCCTGAAAAGCCTTGTTATTAAGAAAACCATCTGGCAGTGTAATAGCACTGAGTATTGTTGCTTTCAATCTCTTATCTTTGCTTGTTAGCTGTCTTAATAGAGTCTAATATAAAAGAAATTAATTGACCTCCATAGCCTAATTGATGCCGTTTCATTCATTTCCCTCCCAGCATATCCTTCATTCTGAGCTGATGCTGCACCATCATACTGTGTTTTTCATGTGAAGTTTTTCTCCGTTCTTAGTGTTGTCAAGCCAAACTGCTTGTTGAATCTTGACAGGGAGCAGAAATCAACTTTTTCTGGTTTAGCTTAGGTGTGGTGGCAACCTGAGTCTTGACTGGAAGGATTGCTTGAATAAAATGGTATCGAGTAAAGTGCCATAAAGGACTTTTTGTAATTGTTCAGTATTTTCTCTGTTTCCATGTACTAAATATAAGATTAAACTGATTTTCTGCAGAATTTGGGGCCCATGCAGGTTGCTGTTCTGAGCACAGTGGGCTGTATGACCTGGTTCCCTCTGGGACAGGGTTGATTTTTGCAGTAGGCAGGAGGGGGCATGGCCAGGACCAAGTGGTTGTTCAGTACCACCTCCCATCATTTTCCGGGGACAGGGGAAGGACTCTCTTCCAGTCAGTGTCTGTTGCCAGGGGGTTTCCATCTGAACAGTTCATTTCTTGTACCCTCTGTCATTAATATTGTTGCCATTGCTGTTTGTTTTCTTATCTCATTGGTGTTTCCAGTAAAACGTTTGTATCTCGGGCACGATCTTTACCTTTTCTGCCTCTAATTCTCCTCTCCAGGGAAAGAGAGAAGGGGGGGAGCGAGCAAGTGGCTCATGGTTTGGAGGGTCTCAGTTGGAACACTTTAATTGAGGAGTACCATTCCTAAACCATGCCACTACACTCCAGCAGTGTTTCTTACCTTTTCCAGTGGCCTGGAAATTAGTATATATACATATATATACACCGAGCATCATTCATTTAAAGCCTGAAGATTATAAGGTTGTGTGTTGCGTCGCACTGTTAAATAGCAATACTTCTGCTTCTGGTGTGTTTTCTGTAGACCAGAACTGAGAACAAACTGACCTGTCCTTCCTGGCAGTGTGGCAGAGTGGCAGGTTAAGCAGGATGGATGTCAGGTTCTCTAAGTTTGTTTTAATACCATGTGCAGCATAGTCTGAGATAGAAAACTGCTATGCCTGACTCTGAGGACTTTGCCTGTTAACAGTAAATGCATTTACTAGTTTTCAGAGATTTCCTGTCAAGACTTAGTTTTTGTATGTAGTTTTAATGATTTATACTATACGTGTATTTTGCTCATAAAGGGATAAGATTAAAGAAATTCTTTAAAGCTTTGCTCCCTATAGCAAAACAACTCCATGAAACAGTCCCCTGTCACAGAAGGGCACAACACAAAAAAGTCGAAGAACACACACGATATTTCCCAAATCAGAAGTGATGTTCAAAATTATGTGAAGAATTGTCCCTGTTTTATCTATAAAATAGATCCCTGAAATGGAAATGAGTTTGATTTTTTTTTTTTTTTTTTTGCCAGTGAAGAGTGAGGAGTTATTTGGAATGTGAGATTTGGTAGTGCTTTCCACATTTGAGTGCTGAATAAATTCAGAAAAGTATTCAGAAAAAACACACACATCAGCTACCTTCAAAATCTGTCTCTGACAAAGCCTTACACCTTTTCACCTCTCTTCCCCAGCCCTCGGTTGTTGGTTTTTAGTTTGGTTTTGATTTTTTTGTTTGTTTGTTTTGTTGCTTGTTTGTTTGTTTGATTGTTTCACAATGCTACTATTCTGGTGTTTGTTTTCCTTTAATGTATCTTTCCCTGAAAATGAGAAGTCCAAGATGCAAGATGTGGCAAATGGCAATGGCATGGCAAGGTGAGACCAAGGGTCAGGTGCTGTGGGCAGTAGGGAGAACAGGAGCAGAGGGAATGAGCTGTGCGTGGGCCAGGGGGTAATGAGGAAAATGGTCTCACAAGAGTAGCTCCAAGAAGTGCCCAAAACCTCAGTGACAGAAGCATCGGGTGCTTACTTCCAGGAGCAGCCACAGAAAGGAATGTGATGAGTTGGGGAGGATTTTATCAAGGAAAAGAACAAAATGAAATATTTGAAAAATAACCCTAAAGATCCGTCAGTGAAGTATTAGTATAAACTTTATGTGCTTGTTGTTCCATGAATCATCTTTATTAGTATTCCTCATAATTAGTTTTAATTCATGTTATATAACTTTATTGGCATGGTATGACCAAAGAAGCTCATTTAGTAGGAAAGGTTTGAGTTATTAAATATGCACTGTTGAGGAAGGGTATTATTTCAAAAAATATTCAACATTTTGGATGTTTCACCTGGGCTTGGTGAAATAGTTCAGGCTTCAGTGCAGCCCCTTCCATCCCCTGTGGCAGGATGGAGAGGAGAACTGATGGTAGGAAAAGACAAAAGGTAAAAATCACAGCTTGAGATAAGAACAGTGGTATAGAATAATCTCTGTGTCTCAGAAGAATTAGGACCTCATTTGCCTCAAGCATTCCTTGAGCATGGGCATTTCATTGTCAGGACCACAGGAAAAATATTGCTGAAGTTATGTCCTTAAAAAGTTGGTGGATGTGCTGGTTTGGTCATGGCTGTTCAGCTTTTTATACTTTGGAGCCAAACTCTTTCAGAAATGAAGAGAATGGTGTCTGTCTTCATCAATCACATTCAAATCACATTTTCTTTGCCAGGTGCAAGGTGGTATTTTAAGTGACAATTGAGTTTCTGGAAGTCAGAGTGTGCATGGCCATGATCTGGTGAGACACAACTGGGTGATCTTCAGTCTCATCCTTATCACGCAGAACTTTTCTGTGTCCCATGGCATGTGCAAATTTTTTTTTCCTGTAGTAGCAAAATTGCCACAATTTTTAGAAAGACAACATTCTTTTTCATTGGGAAAAAAAAATCTGTCTCAATGCTCTGGAAAATGAGAGGGAGGGAGGGAGAAGAAGGAAGTCCAGGGAGGTAATTGTGCCCCTCTGTGCAGCCATGGAGAGACCTCACCTGGAGTGCTGTGTCCAGTTTGCATTCCTCTGTACAAGAGGGACATGGAGAGAATCCAGTGGAGGGCTATTATGATGATGAGGGGACTGAAGCACCCCAGTTAAGAGGAAAGGCTGAGGAAGCTGGGCCTTCAGCCTGGAGAAGAGTGTGAGGGGTTCTTAACCATGTGTTTCAGTATCTGAAGGAGGGTGTTGAGAAGATGAGAGACAACAGGCAGAAACTGGAACAAAGGAAGTCCTACCTGAACATGAGGAAGAAAAGCTTTACTGTGATAGTGACTGTGCACTAGAAAGGTTGTCCAGAGAGGTTGTGTGGTCTCCCTCACTGAAGATATTCAAAAGCCACCTGGACACAGTCCTGAGGAACATGCTTGAGTGGGGAGTTTGGACTAGATGACCCCACTATGGTCCCTTCCAACCTTACCCGTTCTGTGAATCTGTGTGATTCTTTGGACGTGTGTTTTGGTTTGGTTTTGGTTGGCTGGTTTTTACCTGTGAGGCAAAGATCAGTTGGAGTGCTGGGCTGTATATGGTGATATCCTATCCGTATGGGAAGGCCAGTTGTGTGGGTCACGTTGAACGCTTGTGCTGAAGAACGATCTATCAGGCCATTCTCTATCTATCAGGCTTCAGATTGCTGAGGTAATGCTGAAGATAACCATCACTATCACTGCAAGGAAGAGCTCTCACATTGTCTTCGAGTTCAGTATGAGTATAGATTAGCAAGTAATCTTTAACTCAGTTTGATTTGAAACTGGGTGTGGTGGCACAAGAAATTGTGTTTATTCTCCCCATCTTCTGTGAAACCCTCACCCTGTGGCACCCTTCTTCTCCCGTTGCTGGCTGGGAGGCTTTTGAGAGGTTATGAAGGCTCTTCTCCACTTGTCCTCTGGTGCACAGTGATGAGTACATGATGGCAGAAACAATTCTGGAGCCTGCTGATCCAGAATGGTGAGAAACAGGAATGTCTTCTGCGTGGTGCTGCCAGTGATCAGGTTGGACCTTATAATTTAAAAGAAAGGAAATGAAATTGTGTGGGACCACCATCTCTTAGCATCTGAATTTCCCCAAAAGCTTTAAATTACGGCAGAGTTTGATGCACCCTGTAGAGCATGTCCTGGTGGAACCCCTTGCAGAACACTGACTTTGCATAGTGCTGGCAGTGTGCTACAACCACTTGATGGCAGCCTTTGATTTGGTACATGCCTCATTAGCCGTAGCACGGTGCAGTGTAGCTGTAGTATTTGCGATGGAATAACATGTAAGAACTAAAGACTGCAAGGTATCTGGTTAATGTAGAGATGAAATGAATGAAGCAGCAAGGCTAAGC
Organism: Grallaria varia; assembly: GCA_013396735.1. Lineage (NCBI taxonomy): Eukaryota > Metazoa > Chordata > Aves > Passeriformes > Formicariidae > Grallaria > Grallaria varia. The sequence continues at coordinate 100,291 of VWZG01000210.1, forward strand.
TTTCCTGACCCTTCATGAGAGAATAGATGAAAAAAGAAAGAATGAGGTATTGTGCTGAAGGGAGATGATGAAATTCAAGATCCACACACATAATCTCTGGCTCAGCCTCTGAAATGTTAATCCCTGGCTAGAATTATTTGAGCTGTAGATTGCAATTTATCATCAAAATGGCACTGTGTCAAACAATACTTCTTCTATGTGTGATGTTTAGAACTATCCAATTTTAATATAAAATGGCTCACAGAGCACTGTGTAACATTTAAGTAGCAACTCACTAAGCTCAGGATGTTTTTGCTTATTTCTGTAGTCTTGTGGTAATCATGCAGATTTCTATTCTATAGATTGCTCTTTGGGGCTTTTACTGGCCAAATAGTATGTTTGAGGGAGTGACCTGTTTTGATCAGAGCAGTGACAGGTGATGGGACTTAGGGTAGTAATTCTAACACCAAGTGGCTGGGGTGTTTATTTTGAGGTGCTCGGTTGATTTTTACAATGAAGAAATCTGCCCAAAGTTTGTTGATGGCTCAAAAATCCCCAGGATTTGAGATTAATGTTTTGCCAAGTTGTGCAAACAATTATTTTGAGGTTACAAAAAGTATTTTCTCATTATGTTTTACAGGCTAGAATACCCTTCAGGTTTTTCTTTCCTTGCTTTTAAAGTATGCCAGTAGAGGGAGTAGAAAAATTACCATCCAGTAAAGATAAAATATTCAGCACTAAAATTCAGCCCTTTCTCCTTTAGAAATCTTAGTTTTTCATACTGTGGTCTCTTGCTGAAAGTAAAGGAAGATAAGCACAGTCCAGATAATTTCTGAAATTTCTGTTCTGTGTGAAATAGCGTAATTATTAAAGAAGAATATTTAAGTCCAAATATATATTTAGAAATACGAACTGAAGTTTTTTCCCCTGGTACTTACGGTTTGTTTGAAAATCACAAAGTGATTTTAGTGGTACAGCAAACGCCAGCGTGTTTTAGTGCTTGCTAATTAATCCATTTGTCAGCATTTGTTTTGAAAAGTGGCCTCTATATAAATGCGCAATTAAATTGTGTTAGGCTTTTGCAAAAAGCTTTAAAACAGAGTGAGGGGGGTTCTTTCTTGAACAAGGTGAGAGACTGAAGGAGGAGAAGGAAGGAAGTGGAGTGTGAACCGTGCCAGCCTGGCAAATTTATAATTCCTCTTTAGAAGTTTGTTTCAGAAAGCGCTGAGATTTGAAGCGGAAACTATTTGGGATCTTCCCATGTTTAAAAAGTGTCTTTTCAGCGTGGTGGTAATTAACATCTCCTCTCAAAATATGCCAGTATCAACAAGAGATTTTTTTGGCGTGTTCGGTGTGTTTGGTTAGCAGGTATATACCCAGCGTCCTGGGATCACAGGCCTGACTGAGCAGTCGTGATGGCTGTGAACTGAACTATGAAGGAGACATTTGTCTTGGAGTGGGACCTTTTGTGTTAATCCCTCCAACCTTTATATCCCAGCATTTGGGGATGATATTTAGTCAACGAATAACTTGTATTGTGCACTTGTGATCCTTCTCCATCAGCAATGGGTGACTGTGTGGAATAAGTATCAGTCTTAGATAAGAATTAATATTTTATTCTTTATTTTTCCTGAACTTGTGGCCATTTTTCGTCAGAGGCTGGTGCTTTAGTACCAGATATGGTTTCTAGATTGGTATTTATAAGTGGATACACAGGAGATGAATGTGATTACATTGAGTGTAGCTGTTTATTTGTGCATGCAGTTGTTTTCTGCGCACCCAAGATAAACATGTTATCAGAGTATTCCTGAGCATAGATATTCATGTGTTAAAACTACACATGCTGGTGAAGCTTCACCGCTGTCTGCACAGCCCAAAAATGCTGGGCAGAGTCTGCAAGCACAGTCACCCGAGTTTTGCCGCTGTAGAAAAGATATTTTTCTCCTCTGGCTGCCTTTTGCATGTCTCTGCGCTGTGAGTTCCTACATCAGGTTGCTGTTCCTGGTTTTTGCTGCTGCATCAGCCTTGGTATTTTAGCTGTTCAGGCTTGTACTCACCGCCGTGCTGATGTTCTGCCTCCGTGTTAGCTCTGTGAGTTACAAGGAGGGCAGGCAGGCTGGCAGAAATGGTTATGGGACAGCATTGCACAAGGGTGTATTTTGTGCATCCGTGTTTATTAGATGGTTAAAGTTTTTTGCAACTTAAAACCCATCATCCCTTAGCTGAGTCTACAGGTTTGGGGTTTTCGGCTTTAAAATATGTTTAAAATTATACATCTTTACTGGAATCGGGAAAGTTATGCTTTATTTTCTCACATGCCTCTGAAAAATAAACCTTTTGTTTGATAAACGAGGGATTCAAATTTGGTTTGGTAATGACCTTTTTACCAGGTAATTTGCCCCCTAAATTACATATGAATTGGAGGATCAGATTTGATTAACTTAGGAACATTGAGTTATTAAAATGTTTGTTTAAACTTCCATTACATACAAGATGCCTGATTAAGGTTCTTGTGCCCCTTTTTTCAGCATGGTGCTAATTAAACATAAAATCTGTCTTTAAACCAGAAATTGTACAGAAACAAGTCACAACAAATCTTGATAGTATTGTTTTGTGTTCTGGCTGGAAATGGCATGTCTGTTACAGAACAGCTTTTAGATTTGTCCGAGACATGTACATGGATTTCATTGTCAGGCTTTTAAAAATTATTTTCTTCTAAGTCAAGATTTCAAATTGTTCTACGTAAAAGGAACAAAGGAGCTTTTTAACTTCTTGTCTTCAAATTTTTTTTAAGTAATTCTTCTGTATTTTAGAGCTGCAGATATCGGGGCAGGGGGGAAATTCACATTTATATACAATGCCTGTGGATTTTTTTACTGAAGCAAAGCTAATGGCTGTCAATAAAACTTCTTTCTGAGCTCACTGTGATATCTGGCTTCTATATTTCTTTATAAGGAGTGTACTAAAAATAAATAGTGGTAACCAGTCTCTGTTAGGATTTTAACCCAAGTTTGAGTGCCTGAGCAAATTTTGACCGGATAGCATCAAACAGATTTTTGTTGTACATGTTGTGAGCTTCTGCATTCCTGAGCTAATTGAATGTAAAGTGTCACGTAGAATTGTAGTATCTGTTGGTGAACCTGGGCACACAATAATAATTACTAGGTTGAAGCTTGTTTTCTGTGCTGTTGAAGCCCAACAGTATACCCTGGTTTTTATTTAGGATAGGTCTGGTTTAATGCTAGTTTACAATTATTACTCACAGGGCATTATCATTTCAGATCTGTGCATCTACTTTTAAGGTACGCCAATTGCTGTAATTAATTAAAGTGCTGCAGATGCTGCTGGTTAAGCCAATTTAAAGAACAGAGCGTGAATTTCCAGTTATGTGAGCTAGATAATGATAATGCCTTAACGTGGCAGTCACTCCTGTGAGCCAATTACTGCTCAGATAGCTGAAGCAGGGCTGTGGTTCACTCTCTGCCTTCGTCCATTCCGAGAATACACGTCTCCTTTTTATGCCTTTTGCTGCTGAGTAATCTCAGTTTTCCTCCCTGGTTGTGGGGTGGTCCGACTGACAGCTTTTACTCTTAATAAGCTTAGAGGTAATAATCCCAGTCCTGTAGGTCACATGTACAATATGCCTTTTAGTTTCATTTTTTTCCTGCTCTAGTTTTGCCCAAACGTCAGGCTCCCTGTAATATTATACGAGTGCTCTTGCTAACTACCTGGGACTGAAGCACTACTTTCTGATAATTGATTAATGCAGATGTCTCGTAAGTGCTTTTACGTAACAATAATTACGAGATTAAGCCTGCTTGGGTTTTGTTTTTGCTGGTTTTGGTTTTCTTTAATTTGCTTTTATTGTGGGATATTTTTAAGTATGGATGACTCAGATATTAAGTTAATTAACAATGAGATGTTTTTTCAAATCCATAGGTTAGGTTAACCTTACAGCCAAGAAGTAGAAAAGGAAATATTTTTGTTCAAGATACAAGAATAAATTAATAAATACAGATTTTATTTTTTTAGATGACAACATGGTACATTAATACATGAACCACTTTCAACATCTTTGCCTTTTGTCCACATATGAACTTGTTTCTAGGGGTCTTTAGAAATGCTAAAGGTACCTGTGCCTGTAACACTCCAGGAACATTCCTGATGTAACTGGAATGTGAAGAATAACATCTTTTCAAAGAATGTGTAAAAACTGATTATTTGAAACTGGTACTTATTTTGTAACACTTACTTTCATGAGTTATAAAGCGTGCAAGTCTAATAATAATGTTTAGCTATTTAAAAACAGTGGGAAGTGGTATATAATGTGACATACTAGCTGTTTGACTTGCCAATGTCCCATTTCTTAGACTGGGGAGAGTCTGCCATGAAACAAGTCTGTATTTTCAGGCCAGCCCCACGATTGTGTCAGGTATGTCTGAGCAGGGCTGCTGATTTATTAATACCCTCAGGAGTGGCAGCCCCTTAGGACCGTGGAGTGGCTGAACCTGAAGAAAATGAGTGCAGCTGAGTTCATATGCAAAGAGGGGAGAGAGTGGAATTTTCCCAGAATCGGAGTAGAAGGAACAGGTTTTCTTCCAGGATCTGTAAACGTAAAGCCTTAAAGGTCTGGGAGGCCTCAGACAGCCTGAGGTGGATGCATGGAGAATGGGCCCTGGAGAGAAACAGGGGAACATTGTTTTGTAGTAGCTGAAGTTTGGGCCCAGACAGAGGAGGAGGAGGAAATTGGCTGCAAAGGAGAGTCCATAATTTCTGAGAGGGAGTGGAAGAGAACAGAGTGCACTACTTAGATGTCTCTGGCCTCATTCCAGAGAGTGGAAATAAAGACAAGAAAGTGCATGTGAGCATTTATTGCTTTGTCCTTTTGTGTGTTCTTACGTGACCTGAAGCAAAGGGAAAAAAAATCTTTTTGGAGATCCTTAGGAAAAAAAAAATAAAATCTTTGTTTCACTTCAAGCCTGTCTGCAAGGACGGGGAGCTGAATTCACACAGGCTGGAACAGGAAGAGTAAATCTCCATGAAACAGAGGGTGAAAATACGACCACATGTGATGACTGAACCATTCTCAGTGCACTGTTGTCAAAGCAGGTGGTTTCGTGCTTTGTCCTCTCTGCTCCCCTCTCTGCTTTGTGTACAGCAACCCCTTCCATACCGGTGCTCACCTGGCCTTTGGAGAGCTCACTTGTCTGACCCATCTGAAACATTTTGAGGGTTTTTTTTCTGGATTAGTTTTCTTCTGGGTTAGTGAGAGGAACAGGGTTGTGAAAGAAGAGCCAGATGCTGTCTGACCAGCTGTGGTCGAGTAGGAGTTGTTAGGTTGTGCCTCTGCTCTGGATAAAGAGAGAGGGATGTTTCTGGGACTGGTTGCCTTCGCTGGCCCTTTTTGATCAAAACAAGATTTCCATCTCTCCTTTCCTGCTTGTCCTCTCATCCGGTGCTGTGCGATTTTAGGGGCACCCCAAGAAATCACCTTCCCTGTGGAGCGCTGACTGTCCTTTCTAAACCCAACTTGCATCAAGTTTCCCTTGCTTTGGGCTGTTTCTGGCCTCATGTTACGGTAGGACTCTCTCTCCTTGACAGTGAAGTGAAAACCTTAAGGTCATGCTTTCCTTTTGGTAATTTTTAAGAAAGATACTTAATAGACTTATTTTTGTGACATAGGGACATTAGGAAAGGTTTTATAAACCCGTCAACTGTTTTTGGAAGTTAAGAGAAGACTGAAAGGGTGGCCAGACCTCCTCCTAACCTGAGTAAGAGCGGCACTTAATCTGTATAGTTACACTAAAAATAAATCCCCTCTTGCAAAAGTATTCATAATGCTCTGCACGCGTGCGTGTGTCTGTGTGCATGTGTTTGTCTCCATGTGCTGTAAACCCTGAGATAGAATCTCCTGGTTTATAAGAGCTAATAATTTGTTCCCAAATTTAACAAGGTGCTTAATCATACGGCTTTCTTTCACTTGATTTAATTATGAGTAGATCGTGTTCTTGAAGTTAGGCTTGCACTAAATACCTTCCTGAACCGAAGTGCATCCTTTTTGGTGTCACCGTATCATTGTGTTTAATGCACATGGAGGATTTATGGGCCTTATAGATGAGCATTTATGCACATGTTATCCTCTGATAGCTGGAGGCAGTAACAGCGGATCAGGGCTAAGTTCTCAGTGACAACTGGCTATAAGTTTCCATAAGACTTCTCCAATAACTCTTTATTTTAATTGTATTTTTTTTCATGTAATAGAAGACAAATTCTGTGATTGTGATTTGTTGGCTCATCTTAGTTTTGCAGTCTTTTTTTGTAAAAGCTTTATAGTGCAAGTAACGTTTAAAGAAGTCAAAATGTGGGGTAAAATTTAAAATTCCTTTTTATTATATTCAATACGCAATAATTATTGTTTTTTGTTAAGACTGCACCAGCTTGCTTTGGGACATAAACCTCTCACTGCCCAGTACTTGTTGAGAAGGAAAAAAAAGAGCTGTATGAAGTTTTTTGCAATTAAAAATCTGGAAAAACTTGTTTAAGAAACTATTAGCCCAAGAACATGCATCTTTTGTCAGTATAATATGCAGCCCTGAATACAGCTCTTTTTATCAACAGTGCAGTGTTTCATATTTAATCAATGTAAAATTGAGTGCTTCCCTCACATGAATGTAACACAGATCAAGTCTCAGCCAAAGCAAATAAAAGAATGAATGCTTTGTTAATCATCCATAACTAATTTGTGCATACACAGAAAAAATAAAATCTGTTTTTGACAAGACCTTTTTTCATAGAAGCAGCAAGGGAGAATTGAACATGTAATGTGCATTAGTAATAGAGAATAGCAATGGGAAGATCTGAGATGTTTGCTTGGGATGAGTTCTATTTCTTTATAGTTACAGCATTTAACAAAAACCTAAGATAAAAGGGTGGATTTTTAAGTAATTTGCTAAAATATAATATGACAAACCTGTACTGAAGCAGACATAGATTGATTCTTGTATGCCTTGCCAAATATTCATAAGTATTGCAGGGAACTGCCACATATCTCTGACAAACTCAGCTAATAGATAATACACAGTGAAGAAAATGTTAAATGCATTGCTTCTTTGCACAGGCAATATGATTGTGTTGCTCTAGTGACAGTGTGGTTATGGTTGATGGGGCAGCTTCATAACAAGCCCCTGTTTTCAGGCTATTGCAGCTTTAACAAAAAAAAAAAATCCTCCATTTGACTGAAATTTTTTATGCTTGTCAGCCTTGAGGTGAATTTTACTTTAAGTACAAAGTTAGAAGAAATCCATTTAGCTATTTCCCTGATTTAAACAAATTTGGAGGCATGGATGGGCTTTTAAAAACTTGAGGTTTTATGTTTATTGCAGAGGGGCATTTTGGAAGGCTTCATGTTTATCCTTGCTGTTAAAATGTATATTATGTTGTTTATAAATATGTGTATAAAAATAAATAGCTGCACCTGCAGCATCCACGATTCTCACTGTTGTGCGTGCCCAGGGGAGTGACAGCTGTGATGTCTGACATGTGTGAGCGTGCCCCTCTTCTGGCTTCACACAGATCTGAATTTTCAGCTGCTTCCCTTTAGCCCTGGTTATGTTCCCACCCTTTGCCCCCTGCTCCTTCCCGCGTACGTCAGACCCAAACCGGCTGTCAGCAGGATGACATTGGTGAGATCCACAGATCCCATGTTTTTGTCTCCTTCCTTTGCTCCGTAGAGCTCACAGGAGCCCTCTCCTGCCAACCACACGGCTCCAGGATAGCAGCTGGGAGGAGGATTGCGTGGTAAAGGTGTCTCAGGGAGGTTTTGCCCTGATACTGAGCTGCAGGTTTGGGTAGAAGAAATGGCAGTGGAGTTGCACGCGCAAGAGAATTGCCTCTTGGCATGAGAACACTTTCCTGAAGAGCCAGCTCTCCAGAGTGAACGGTGTGATTTGTAGTGGTGGCCTTGCAGCGTGTCCCCTTGGTGGCAGTGGGAAATACAGGCAGAGGGAAGAGCACTAGCAGGTTCAGTAATGGTAGTTTGAGGGACTTTTCCAACTGCGTTGTATCTTCTTGTTGTTCAGTATTTTGGTGGGTTTGGCATGTGCCTCAAATGAAGCTGTAGGCAAGAAGCAAGAGAATAAAAAAGCACAGTCATGTATTTAATAATGGAGATATAACCATGCTCCAATAATATTACTGATTCATTCACTTTGAGTAACATCTTGTTGCCTTTTTTAAAGTGGCCTTTTAGCCTAAACCTGAGCTATTTCCAGTGTGATCAGTAATTTGTGCTGGAGACTCTGGTTCTGCCAAGGGGAATATTTGGAGTGTGAGCATCACTACTCAGCACAGAGCCATCAGGCATTACTATAGACCACGAAGCCATTTGTTTTGGGCTTTTGCCCTTAAAGTCCAACTTTCAGTACAGAAACAATAAAACATGAGAGACATAATATCTTCCCTTGACACTGTTACAAGTTTGTCTCTGTTGTATGCCTTGCAAACTTTGTCATTTAAGGTTGTGCATTCACTCTATGAGAGTTATCCTCAGATAATAAATAACAACTGGTTGATGACACACTGGTGTTTTACAAATCCTATTTTAACACGTCTCTTCTATGCTAAATATTTAAGTCTTTCTCTGGAAAGATGAATGGAAGTATGGAAGGTTGTTGGATCAGTTAATCTTTTCACTTTGTTTCTTCTTCAGTGAGTTTTACCTCAAACTTGCTTCCTTGTTGGAAATTACCCAGAAGCTGAATAATGTGTTTACATTTGCAAGTTTGTTTAAATAATCGAGAGTTAATTCTGGAGTCTGTATCATGTGTGTCTTCCTGCATGGCATTTGTTTCCTCAGGACAAGGCTTGTTAGTAGGCATTGTCTGATCCTTAGAACTGTGGGTCTTTCAGCAGCTGTTCTTAGTTCTTATTGAACTCACATTAAATATTCACTGCTTGAGCTTGAGGTATTATTTCAAATCCACCTTTTTAACGTCAAAGATTCTGGATATTTGTCTTGAAGAGACACCAAGACAGAATAAGGAAATTTAGAGCCTAGAATAGAAAGAGAAAAGAAGCTGGAAACAACAGAAGGGCTTTTCACATCTGAAACCAACAATAAATAGGTAACTAATGTACCCTCTTTTTATTAAAAAAAAAAAAAGTTCACATTTATTTTTTCTCTGAAGACTGTCTTCTGTTAGGGGACACTAACTGGACATCTCTCCTGTGCAGCAGAGCCATTCATTGGATACCTCTGCATAGAGCAGGTGAGCAGTAGAGTGAGTCATAAAAATTGAGGTTTCCTGTCAGGCAAAGGAGAACTGAAGTGCCAGCAGCAGCTCAAGCCCAGACTTCTTTAAATCTGCTCCTTTGAGGGGAAAGGTTTGAGGATTTAAACAGCCAGTTGGTAATAACAAGTTTCTCTGCCAACTTCGGCTGAGCTTCCACGAGCTTGTGGCCCACATCCATGGCAAAATAAAAATTCTGTACAGGAGTTACTGTGGGAGTTACTCTTATATAGCCTTTGGTACCTAAAAATGATTTAATCTCAAGGGCTTTTGCTTACTAATGATTACTACGTGGTAGCACACATAGACTTGCCCACAGCTGCACCCTGTACCTTAGCAGGCCTGGGGGAGATGGTCACATACCCGACTGCTGAAGCATTTGGGGCCAGGAAAGGAGCAGACGGTCCCTACCGTGTAGTGATCCCAACAGGAGAGAGTGAATGGCTGTGAAAGGGAAGCAGAGCCCTTAGGGTGTTCATGAGCTCAGCATGTTGGGATCTCGACTTTGCAGGAAAGGATGTGCTTTTGCTGCTGCCGAGGAAAACAGGACAGTCGAGCATTCCAGGGCTCCTGAGTGGTACAGTACAAGCTGTAGCTCTGCAAATGCAAGCAAAAATTCTTATACTTCACAAAGCTACAGTAATGTTTGCATAAAACGTAAGAACAGACTGATTTTAGCCAGTGATCAAAGGCATCTAACCGTAAATGTAAATCTGTCATTACAGAAGAAGAGAAACTTTCACAGCATCTCTAGAGAAAACAATCTGAAAGGGCAAAAGAGCAACAAATACTGAAACAAATATTTCTCAAATCAGTTATCAATCTCCTGTATTCTTCTGTAGAAGGGTGTTCAGGAATTGTTCCTGTGTTACTAAACAGTCCAAAGGAGAAAGCAATGAAGGTTTTTATAAATGGACACATAAAGGCAGTTATCACATCCTCTGCCAGGTTCAGTATTTCAGGGTTCAGTAGTTTTCTGCTACTTATTGAAATTATCCAGCTCACCTGTAAATTTTTCTCTGTTGTCCTTCATAAGCAGCAAGGTATCAGAGGGGGATACCTGTCTCATACATGGGGTCGATTAATAAGTTGCTCAACTAAAATTTTAATCATGCTCATATTTTATCATGTGTCCAGTAGCTGTCAAAGAAGCTTTTTGCTAGAGAAACAGAACCTTCACATTTTCTTGGTGTTATTTTGCATAGTATAGGTGAATTACCTCAGTTTATTAGGTATCGTTTCACTTTCTAAACCTCCTACCTGATGTTAATCTTTGGAGATTTCCAGAGTCTGTGAATGCAAAGGATTAGCCTGTGAAGATGAATGGTTTGTTGTTACCCACAGCAGGTTGGTTGAGCACACCTACAGGTAGGATTTTGGTCAGAAAGAACCTTTCACTGCATACCTCAGTATCTTGGGGTGCTCATGAAATCTCGTGGGGCTATAAGAAGACAGGAGCTGTAGTAGCATATTGTGTTTTCTCTTTCTTACTGAAATTATTGTCTCTGCCTATGCTAAGTAAGAAATGATGTGTGGTGCTTTCTATATAATGATTCATCAATCTGGATGTGCTATTAAAACCATCATGTTGGTGTTTTTGAAGTAGCCTTTTAGCCTAAACCTGAGATATGACCAGTACGCTAAACAGGTACAAGGGCTTTGGCTCTGACAAGGGCAAGGGTCACTTTGTGAGGATCACAAATATATATATTTATATAATGAAGTGTAGCTGTTTCAACATTTGAAAATGTTTTATTTCTTTCCCAGCCCTTGTGTCTAGGGCTCTGACCTTTCTGATATGTACAGAATTTTTTAAACATTAAATTCTCTATTCTAATGCATCATAGTTCCTAATAATGTTTTGGATACCTTGAACCATTATTTGCTTTTAAATAAGTTTTCAGCAGAGATCGTTCTGCCTTCCTTTGGTCCTCCAAATCTCCCATCTGCCTGTCTAAATTATTTTAACTGACATAGTTTCTAATTTACTCTCTCCAGTTGAGAGAGCTCCCCGTAGCTTGTCTATTTTAGCATTTAATTGCTGTATACTCTCCCAAATTAAATTCTGTAGTGATCCATTTTGCTCTGCCAGTGAAGCAGTGATCTTTTCATCTAAGCAAGATGGCACGTGCAGCTCAGTCTGGGGATGGATCCCGCCCTGGGAGAGGGAGAATCTTCCCAGCCTCTCTGGCATCATGTGGGGATTGTAGGGTGGTGGGCCTTTCCTCCAAAAAAAGGGCATCTTTCCTCCAAAACGGGCTCCATCTCGTCGTTCCTCTCAGCGGGTTTTTACAGGTAGAAAAACTGCTTTGTCAATTATTTCCTACCTAAGTTTGCAGTAGAATGCTCCTCCTTAAAATCTGTGTTATCTTTATGGGCTTTTTAGCATTTGTTTTCATAAAAGGTGAAAAGGCAGTCCCTAAAAATATTATTCCTTGTCTATGAGACAGTCAAACCTCTTGTTCCTTTTGACAAAATAACAATATCCAAGTACAAAACTTCTTGTCTTCCCTATTTGCATCTTTTTTGGATAATGTTTGTAGTGCTTACAAATTAATATATTCCTGTTAAAGAGGGACCATTTAGTATCTAAATAATTAATAACTGAGGTACTTTTTGATCTGGTTTCTGCTGAATGGGAGTATTTTCCTGTGTTTTCTCCATACCTGTGTATGGAAAGGCACTGGAGCCTCGAGGGTTATGGGCTGTGGCTCAGCAGGGTCGCAGGTCTGTAGAGACAAGCTGAGTTCAGGTGTGCAGAGGTAAAATATGTCATGCTGATTTCTGTGCAAGGACTCTTCCACAGCCCAAATAACCCAGAGGAATATACCCCATGAACAAAACCAAGCCAGTATTTTGATTCTGTGTAACTCTAGAAGCTCAAAGGCAGTTAAAGAGAAAATACAAAGCTGTTTCTTCCTTATTTGCACCTCTTATATTAAGCTCAAAGATGACTTGTCAGTCAGTAGGTAAGTGCAGGACACAAGGTCATTAAAAATACATTTTTAAGGAAGGAAGGCTGCATGAAATTTGTATTACAGCATTAGTCATCTCTCCTTTAAATTAAGAGTCTGAGTTCAGACCTTTCATGTGAAGGTGTTAATCTTTTGACTTGCTTCATTCGGAACAGAGTTGAGCACTGTTTAGTAGTGCCATGTGTCTGTCATCTATGATCATCATCATCTGAGTAAAAATGAACTGTTTTATAGTTGTGGTTCAGGCTCTCTGGTCTCAGTTTCTTAGAATATTTCAGTCCTGTTTGCTGTGAAAGGGCTTAAGTCGAGAAAGATGGGGATGATTCCCAGAATAGGCTCGTGGTACATGGCACTGCTTGACGTTGTTCTCATTGTAGAAGGAAATCAGGCTATGTGGATCCTTGACACCAGAGAGATATGTATGGAAGGGTGGCACTTATTGTACAGTCACTTTTGGGATGTCTGGCACTGCTCAGAGTCAGGAGTGTTGTGGCAGAGAATGATGTGTGGTTGCATTATTGAAAAATCTGTGTGATAAGTGGGTCTGGCCCTGTAGCTGTGACAGTAAATGCAGCTTCATCAGCTTCTTTTGAACTGACTGCAGTTTGGCCAGCGTTAATTTTCCTTTCTCTAGCCTCCAGATTTGGAATATGATGGCCATTTGGGGGGTTGTAGAAGTAACTTAAAATACTGGAGAGGGATAGTTTTGGGGACTACCCCTTGGAAAAACACACCTAGCTGTTTGAAACCCTCTTTGCAGTCCGTGTGTATGTCTGTAGGTCTCCACGCTTTGGCAGAGCTGAGTGCCAGGTGCTCCCGTGCAGTGGGAGCTCATCTGAGCCTGGCCCTGAACTACTTGGTGCTGTGTGGCTTCTGATTGACTTAATTTTGTCTCCCGGTCGGCACCAGTGAATTGCACTTCTGTTGGTATCTGAGATGACAATGTTTTTAAAGTCTGTACAAACACAAACAGCATGCTTAGAGATTGGGAACTACCTACGGAAAAGGAATGCAACTTTTATTGATTTACTTAGTATTGCTTGCTCTACGTATTTCTTTGCCTGAATTCAGAAATCAAAGTACTCCAGGGCATTAGGAAGTCTTTCTATTTTCCATATTAATTTTTGTTTTGCCAGCTTTGAGCTCTTCTTATTCCAGATTTTTAATAATTTGCTAGGTTTCCTAAAGTACCAGAAGGCACGAGTATCGACTTGTGTGTAACAGTGGGCACGATGCAGAGCCAGCCACGCTCCTCATTCCACTGCTTCTCCAGCTGGGAAAGGCTGATACAGCTTGGTGTAGTTCCCAGGCAGCGTTATATCACCCAAAATACTGGGTATGTTTGAGGCATTTCAGGGACCACGGGGAGTAGGAGGAGGGAGCATGGGAGAGTATTATGGAGAAGTATTGCTTTATGTTTATGTGTGGGCTTTAGTCCTCTTAAGTAAATTTCAACGATCACTTTTGCAAACAATGTAACTGGTAAATAATATACAGGTGTCTCAGGGCCTTTGGTTGACCCAGTATAGCCATTATCCTGTTGTGCAAGGAGATAGGCTGCCATAGTTTCTGCTAACGTGCCAAGTAATTATTTCTTTAATAATTTTTTTATGATTTCTAAAAGAATGGCACTTCTTTTTTTTCTGGCGTGTTGCTTCTCTTGCCAGAACTCTACAGTAACAAACATGAAATGATGAAAAAAGATTGTTAACCAGTATTCCGTGTTTTCTCACATGAACCCAACCGTGCCCATTCTCATTCTCAGTAGGATGTTTGAGCTGGAAGATAACACAGAGGTATTTGTATTTTACGGGCATTGTATGTTATGTCTTTCTGTGACTTTCAAGTATCATAGTTGATTTTATTTGCATAATGCATTGCCTTTTTTAAAAAGTAAAGAGTTTCCAAATTGCGGGATTAACTCCATCTTTATAGTGAAGTGTTGCATTTTGTCTCCTCTTTTTGTTATTACATAGAATCATTTCCCTTTTGTAACTTCAAAATTGACTTTTTCATGCAACCTTTCGCCAGATGGGATGTGGCAGCTCTGGCAGTCACGTGTATGTAGAATAACCTGTAGGCACAACTGAACCTTATGCATTTTAATCTTTGATTATATAGTCAAAAGCAGAAAAGTTGAGCAATGGAAATACTTGCCTTGGGATTCCTGCTTTACCTTCCACAAAACTCCACATGGTCATATGGAGCACAAGTAACACCAGATCAGACTTTTACTATTAAATGATGTTATTTATTCAGTATCTTACCAAAGTGTGCTTCTCTTTGGAATAACTCATTCCAGCCTGCTGTTTAGGTGTTTCTGTCTACTCTGCTTGAAGGTATTTCTCTTGGATTATTTTGTCTCTGCTAATTTAAGATTTATCCTTCTGCGAGAATATTTCTCTGTGGTTCTGGGGTAACTCAGATTGTATTATACAATGCATGTAGGTTTTTTTTAAGAAAATGTAAGAAGTGGTTATTAGCATGTTCTGACATTCAAAGACAGATTTTTAGAAGTTGGTTGTGTGTCAAAGTATAAAACACAATCCATTGTGAGATCGATCATGGACCTACTTAAGCACCTTGAGAATATTCTTTTCAGGGGCAAAAAGAAGTTTTTCCCCCTCTGCTTATGTAGCTAAAGCCATGTAAGGCCAAACCTGTAAAGCTTAAGAGGAGAAGACATTGCAACACTTCTAATACACTTCACTTTCTGGGAGAGTAGGAGGATATACTTAAACTTGCAAGTGAAGCAAAATAAAACTTGAGAAGTCAGGGATTGACTGGTTTTGTTTGGATTTTGGTTGGTGTATGGGGAGACTCCAGCTGGCCTGGGGTCTCCCTGCACAGGTTGGTTTTTTTCATATGATAAACTTACAAATTTGGATTTTTGTAGGCAATTGGAACCTGAAAAGCCAACGTCTGTCAGTGGCCAACAAAAATATTATGACATTTATGAATTTATTTCTTGCAAAGACTGAACTCAATTGCCAAGTGTATCTTATTCTTCACAGCACATCAGGATACGTAGCGCTAGGAGAATCTTCTTGCACATGGCTGGCTTCTTCCCTTTGCACTGGCACACAGTTGCCTGCACCCTTGGGTCCCTTTTCCTTTACACCAGCTGACCTCAGAAGGTTTCATGAGGAGTTGCTGATGATCATCTTCACTGGGAGAGCTTTGCCTCTTCTGGATTCACGTCTCTTATTCATTCTCTGATGCAGATAATCTGAAGCAGCAAATGACAAGATGACCATTTGTACAATAAGTGAATACTAAATGCAAATGTAATTTGACATAATTCCAAAATTGTTCTGCCTTAATGTCTGTGTCCAGCTTTTAGATCCTTGCAAGCTTAATGCCGTGTTGTTTCTCTTCACTTAAGAATCACACTGAACTGGAATCTGGGTTGTCCTGTCTTGTTTGCTTTGACTTTTTTAGTAAAATCACTTTGATAAAGACATGATGACATCTGAGTTACCAGATGAGATGTTGTGTTTGTAACAAGAGAAAGTAGCTTTGTCCCCAGATACACCTGGTTTTTTGGAGTCACTGAAACATATTTGTGTCCCCTAGAATGCTTCCCTCCAAGGGACCTTGTGTGAGGTCTGTGTGTTGCTCTCCTAATGCAGGGTGCATGTAACAGGTGAGCCAGCGCTGAGAAGACACTGGTAGCTGCCCAAGGAAATAAATCTAGAGCTTTGTTGAACTGGTGATGTTCACAGCTGCTGGGAAGTGATTTTTGTAGTCAGACTAAGAAGGGCACATCAGAATACAGGCATGGTGTGTCTGAGCAGTGACTCATCTGGGAGGCGGCGAACAAGTACCCATGTTCATGGTCTTTTCTGTCTAAGATCTGTTGAACATCTTACTGACAACACCAGCTATCCAAAATCTGGTCAAATTTGTTGTCTAAGATCTTCTTGGGTGATGATATACTTGATCTTTTTGGGGGTGTTTTAATTGACGAAGGGGAGTGAGGACATGACAGCAGACAAGCATCTTCTTTAAAAAGAAAAGGTCGCTTTTTAAGGAAAACTTAATTATATAATTTGGGAATAAGGAACAAATGAAGAGTCTTTCCATGCAATCAAGTTAACATTGCTAACAATAATTTCAAAAAGAAGAAATGTGGTACTGTAATACTGATTTTAAAAACAGCTAAGGTTTTTGTTGGCAAGCATAAGCTCGTCCCAAATGGATTCAAAGAAGACTCAGGTCCAAAGTGTGACAAATGTTTCTATTCATTATAGCCCACCAGTGGAATATTTTCCTTTGGCCTGACTGCAGGTGCCGGCACATTCAAATTAGAATAATACAACTGTAGAGCAGCTCAGGTTGGAAGGGACCCAGAGAGGTCATCTGGTCTAACCTTTTATGGGACAGAGAGACTGCACGAAATTATCTGGCATCCTGTCTAGTTACATCTTGAAAACCTCCTGCAATGGGGACTCTGCTGTGTCCCTGAGAAGATTGTTTCAGTGATTGACGTAAAAAATGTTGGTCTTTTGTAAAGGTAAAACCTCCTGGTGCAGCTCTCACCCGTTGCCCCCTTGGGCTCCAAGTTACTTTTTAATTTCTGGTTGCTCCCATTCTGTTTGGCAGAAAAGGAGGTGCACCAGCATGGAGCTGGCTGCGTAAGTACTTGCACACCACATCATACATGCCAGCTTTCTTTAAGGATGCATTTCAAAAAAATAAAACTAGGAGAGGTTTAGGCAAACGTTCCCTCTATTCAGCTTGATCGCCATTTTTGCGCAGGAGTACAAATATTGAAAATTTGACTTTATGAAACAAATTGCTGTTCAGATACAAACTGTGCACTGACCTGGAGAACATGCCCAAAAGAAATGCCACGTCTCTTTTTGGTGGGCGCTGCAGCAAATCTTGCGCTGGGTATGAGGTGCTGTAATGTTGGTTATTCTGAAGGTGTGATACAATAACAGATTAGTGTTGTTCAGATCTGTGTAATAATTGGAAGCCCCTGATCATACTTTCCATTTTACATGTTGTCAGAACCTTGGACCTTAATCTGGCTCTTTGATTGGCAGCTGCAGCCGGGGAAGGAGCACTCGTATTGTTTGTGAGAGTCGCATCTGTTCAACTTGATTCGGCTGAGAGTATTTGCATATTCTTAAGTATTTCTTCTGAGAGGGCCTAAATCCTTCTCAAGTGTTTGATGCATTTTTGAAATTCATTCATAAGGTATCTACATGCACTAATAGTTCTGTATAATATTGCTGTGCATAATCTGTCAGATAAGGCTAGTTTTTTAAACAAGGTATTCTTTGGGGATGACATATTACATTCTGACTTATTCTACTGGGCGGAAATGTCAAGTACTTTGAAAAAGGATGCTTGAATGTTTTGATTGAATTAGTATTCTTTATTCAACACAAATTGTCAACGGCAGTAAAACATAGTCTTATTGTGAGAACATTTTCAAAAGAGTTCACAGCAGGGCTTTTTTGTTTTATTTTTTGTTACTGGAGCTTTATTACATATTATCATTCTTTTGCTGCTGTTATTAGATGGAACAAGAGAGTAGATTCTTAGATGCATTTTAGATTAATTTGCCTGGATTGTTAAACCGTGAGCAACACTTTTATACTGAAATACGACTCAGGCTTCTCAAATAAAACTTTGGCTTTTATCTTTCTCTTTTCTTGCTCTTTATTTTTTCCTTGCAAAATTTTTATCAGTATTTTTGGAAGGCCTGTAAACTTTCTTTTCAGCAACCTGTCACTCCTTATAGTGAGTATATAACACTAATGTGAAGTACCAGTGCTTTGAAAAATACTCAGGTATTGTATTTGAGCATTGAACACAATCTAGATGAGTTCATACCATTGTGTAAAGAAATATATGGATGTTTGAAAGCCACGTCTTCCATAGGCTAGAAGTCCTAGTCCAGGACTACCCAGGTTTGGACAGAACTAGTCCAGTTTGCTGTGAGAAGAAATGGAAATACATTTCCACTAGTTTAAATGGATGTGTACTGTGGATACTACTTTAAGATGAAGCCATTAAAGACACAGGATCTCACATGGAAGACCTCTAATCACCATTAACATATTTTTTTCAGTTGCACTAAGTGTTCGGAGATGCACTGCCACTAGTGCTGACCTATTTTAAGAAATAATTCTCTGTCTCTAGACAGGACCACAGCAATGCCCACTGCCTGTGAACTTGAAAAAAAAAAGAATGATACAGATATAATAAGTGTTTTTTGTTTCGGGCACATGCAGGTTTTAGTGTAACAGACCTTTTACATTGGTTCTGTTTTTCTTTTGCTTTCAGGAATCTCCTTCTGGACGTAGAAAAGCACTTGCCACCAGCAGCATCAACATGAAGCAATATGCCAGCCCCATGCCTACACAGACAGATGTCAGGTTAAAATTCAAGCCTTTGTCTAAGAAAGTGGTATCTTCCACACTGCAGTTCTCACTATCTTGTATTTTCCTGAGGGAAGGAAAAGCCACGTAAGTTGTTGTTTGTTGAGGGGTTTTTTAAAAGCTGGATAACCTGCTTTGTGTTGCTTTTCAAAGAATTCTTTGGATAAAGAGCTCTTTCTGTATAGAATGGCAGATTTTGAGAGTATCCTTCAGCATACCTATCATTCCTGCCATACTTAGTTTCTTAACTGAGTAAAAGCCGTTTCTTACTCTGATTTTAGTCTTGTGTTCTTCAGAGACAAATCACTTGGGCACTGATGGCCACTCCCTCAACCTGCTCACTTGATTCTGTCCCTTATTTCAATGGCCTTTGGAGGGCAGAGCATACAGATAGTTTTTGCACATCCTGTAACATCTCTTAAAATTTCTGTCAGATTCCAGATATCAAATGTTGACAACTTCATGTGGCTGGAGAAGGGATTGTTTGTCACCAGTCGTGTTTTGGTTTTGTTTCTGCCTCTTGAATATGGCAATGTGAGAATGGCAGAACAAAAAGAGGTAGATGAGGAAACAGCTGTTCTTCTACCTCCTTTAAATTTCTTTTTTCCTTCAAAACAGTAACAGTTTACTTCTAGCTCTCCGTGTTCCGCATACATTTTGTAGACATTGCCCACTGCAATGCAAGTGCCTCAGAAATGCTGCATGAACAGCTTTCCAGGCTGCTGTGTCCAAACATACATTTGGATGCAAAAAGCTGTTTTGTCTGTGTGCTTTGGAAGCCACAGATGCATTGATTACTATTAATTACTCTTACTGTTTCCTTTCACTGATAAATCTGCTGTGAACCACATCTTGACATATCATGTAAGAACGATACTTTGAAATATTTAGCTGTGATTTATCGCAGTTAAAATGCAGCTGAAAATGAGAGTGGAGCAAGTCAGTGTCTGATAACATATTAACTTTTTTGGACCAACCAGCATCCATGAACTATACAGTAAATGCCTGTACTACGCTCTTGGTGGATTTTGAGGCCATAATTTATAAAAGCTGATCCATTGAGGTTCACATGTACCTTCGTCCCATTGAAATTGATACATTTCAGGCTGAAGACTGTAAGCCAGGTAGATTGTAAGTTATCAGCAGTGCTTTCATACTGCCCTGAACCAGGGACTTGGAAAAGCTGCTGTTTGTGAAAGCATTGGTTTCCAGCATATGTAAATAGACACTGTCTTACTAATGGGTTTTTATCTCGTTAATAATTTCAAATATTTAGAAAAAGAATTTGAATTTCTGTAACAGCATCAGGAGTTATAAATGAACAATGTGATTGTTATTGCATGCAACATATGGACAGTAAGTCTGACCAAGCATTTTCACTTCGACCAGAGAAGCATTTACCAGCCTTACTGGGCTGGTGTAAAATTTTAGGCAGGCATTAAATTGACTCTTAATGCAAAGCAGTGTTATTTTTACCTTTTAGAATGTTGTTAATAGAAAACTTTCCCTCCAGAAATTAATATACATGAGTGTGTTCATTTTGTTCCTTCACTAAATTCAAGATCAGATCTGAGATCATAGATCTCCCTGAAGAAAACATCAAAATACTTGAAGAATTTTTAATTATGTGGTAGTATCAGATATGGTATTAACAGGCTGCATTTTAATGCTGGTATGAAATTTGTTATTTAGGGATGAAGACATGCAAAGCCTGGCTAGTTTGATGAGTATGAAACAAGCTGATATTGGTAATCTAGATGATTTCGAAGAAGACAATGAAGAAGATGAAGAAAACAGAGTGAATCAAGAGGAAAAGGCTGCAAAAATTACAGGTTGGTTTTGCCACAAGGCATGGTAAAATATAGTTTCCTTTTCTAATTGTCAGCTGTGTCCCATGGGTTTTATCCTTAGGCTGTATTTGTATTTAACCTTGAAAAAAATGTTCCCAACCAAACCAAAATTTAGGACAGCTTGGTTGAATAGGAAGAGAAGTTTAATATTTGTGAATTCAGGAGCATTGATTGGTGTCTGTGTGCCCTGTATTGGGGAGAGAATGCAGGGTAGGTAGCATTTCAGGGAAGCAAAGAACCAGTGTGAACAGAGCAGTAGAAAAAGTGAAGGGAAAGGGTCAGTGAGTGAGAAGACAAGAGGAGAGGCTCAAGTGAAATAACGAAGACGGTTTGTGAGAATAACTGCGAAATGAGTTGTGCCATGGCCAGATGCCAAGGTTCTGCTGAATGACATGGCAATTCCAGGCATCAGACTTCTGCCTTTTGGGTGGGGGTGTCTCCTGGGAATGAAATCAGAAGGCTGTTAAAGGACTTGAACGGAATTTGATAGTAAGGTTGTTTGAAGTGAGATAGCATAGCCACATTTGAATTGCTGATGAAAATGCTTAGTGTGTCCAGGATAGCTGAACTAATCGATGCACGTCAGATCAGGATGAGATGGTGTTAAATTGTTGGTAGAGATCAGTGTGTAGCACTGCTCCAGGTGAGTTCTGTAGGAGTGCTTAATGTAAAGAATCAGGAAAAGAAAATTGACTCCTGGTGCTAGACGTCATAACTTCCAGTGCTTTTTATACATGTCTGAAATTAAGGGATCCTTCTCTAAGGTGGGGAAGAGTATCCCAAGCAGAGAAGCGAATTGTCAAATCTGTTCTTGAAAATTTAGAGAAATGTTGGTTTGGTGTTAGGAAACATGGTTTTCATCACTGCTTTTTGAGCTTTCGTTGCAATCAAAAGGTTCAGCCTGAAGCAGTTATTACTTAGTTACATTTAGAGTTGTGAAAGGTTGCAAATATGTTTTCTCTGTGCTTTACATATTCAATGAAACATTTGTACCCTGACCAAATCTCTACTTATGCTGTATGTGTCTGGCACAGAGCAGGTTGGAAAGTCCAGAATGAAATATTTGAGAGACCATGATAATGTATTCTTGGTCAGGGAACAGAGATATACCAGTCTGGTCCATGGAATTCTTACTGCAAAGTTGATTTGTTTCCCAGTGTAACCACAATAATTCAGATCAGAACACCAAACAAAATCTGACATGTTCACCAGGCTGTGGGGTAATCACAGAGAGAAGGACAAAAAAAGGAGAGGCAACAGAAAGTCTCTAGGTACTCCTGTGCCCTAGAGTTTCGTTGAGAGCTGCCTGGGTGCTGCACTGAGGACTGCTACAGAGAACCTAGAAGCAGAAGGACAGCAGCTGAAAAGCATCAGATCTTGTTGGTTTTGCAGCATTCAGCATCTAAACAAGCCGTCAAATGATTCCTGAACAAGCAAATAGTTTGGAGTAATCCACTATCCTTTGGCTATGGATTGAACATCCCTGGAGGTAGATGGGCAAGGATGAGCTGTCTGATGTGCAACACAAGGTCCTTGCTCAGGTTGTTTTAGAGTCATTTCAGCTTTTCCATCTGTTGTTGCAAAGGCCAAAATTATCTGTTCTGAGCAAAGAGCGCAATACCTGTTTGAATGGCAGAAGTAATAAATACTCCTGAAATATACTCTGCCCATTGCTCGGCCTCTTCTGGTACTGTTTTCCAATGGTATGAGATGGAAGGATTGGATTGGCTTTTCTGTAGATTAATCCTTAAGGGAACCTGAGGGGAGAAATATGAGCCTTGGATTTTTCTTATGTTGGCTACAGTAGCTGAGCTGCAGTTTCCCACCTTAGACAAGGAGAGGGATGTTGAAGAGGAATGAGGGCACGTGGTTTCCCAAGCAAATGGCAGAACATATAAGATGGGGCAGTAAGTAAACATTAATAAATAAAATGCAGAGTATCTATTTCAACATGTGTTCAAGATTGATTTCATTGGGAGTTGGAATGACTTCTGCAATAAATATAATGAATGGGGAAAACTAGTAATGCATGGGGAGAAGATCTGAGGAACCAAGGGAGGAAGAGGTTGGAATCTTTGTAGAAATTTAGAATGAAGGAAATGTAACAAAACCGATGGAGCGAAGTACTCTTTCTAAAATTTCTTTCAAAAATAGTGTTCGCACAGTGCCATAAAGTTAATTGAGGAAGTTACATAACCCTTTTGAAAGCTCGTTGCTCCCAACATTTTCTCCTCTGCTGCGGTGCTGGGTGTTGGCACCGAGAGGCTGGAACACTTCACTGACTCAGAGTTCCCTGCGGCAAATCCCTCACCTCGGTGCGCCTGTTTTCCCCACTGTACAATGGGGATACTGGCTAGGACACTGCACGGGAACGATGGGGACATTGCATGGTTAGTGTTTGTAACTGAGCCTTGAACAAGTGAAGTGCAAGTAGCAAAGCAGAAGGGGTTGTTCTCCTGCCTTTGGCTCAAGGTTTTCTCACGGAAGAGGTGGATGACTGAAGAGTTACCATTCTCAAGGCACAGCTGCAAAAGGTGCTGCAAATCTTTTATCACAGACACTGTTCCTTTTAGCAGTGTACAGAAGTTATGTTGATTTTGTTTGTGGGTTTGTTGTTTTTTTTTCATTGGGCCCGAAGTTACAGTTTTTATAGATGAAAATATATATTCACTGCCAGGAGAGCAAGAGAGGTCTGCTGTGTGGGGCTGTAGATGGTGCAGGTGAGTTAGGAAATGCTGCGTCTCTTCCTTGATGTGTTGCTTCACTTTGAGTAGGTATCTGTGCCCCTGTTTCTTCAGCCGTGAAATGAGTGGTGCAATACTGGCTGACCTTAAAAGCACTGTGGAATTTGGAGTGGTCAACATGGGAGCTGTTGTCATACAGCTGACCTTAAGATCAGACTCAAAGATGTTTTCCAAGCACTACTTTAATTTAAAGACATGTCCCTCCATCTCAGGCTTTTCCACTTCTCCTTCCAAGTCTTTCTTGTTTAGATTTTTCATTTGTAAAAGCTGTATCTCCACTTGACTCTTCTGTTTTGTGTGAAGTTGAAAATCATGTTTGCTGCCATGAGTTATTTCAAATGCTTTGTTTCTACACTGTTAGTATGGATTGATTTAAACCTCCCAGAATTATCCTGTCCTTAGCCTTCAGTTGAAGACAAGGCATCCCAACATACTTGAAGAAAGGTGCCTCATAACTCACAGACAGGGTAGTAATAAGTATGTTGCTTCTCTTAATGTTTTAATTGCTACTTAGAGCCTCCTGCTGAAGTTAATAGTTGCCTCCTGCTCCATCTGCCCAGGAACACAGGGTCTGTCCTGGGGCACCACATGGCATCAGCAACGTGCCCATGTGCTACCTATTGCAGGAGTCTGAGTCCTGTTTCAAGGGCAGGCTTATAGACAGCAATACATGTAACCCTTTCTTGCAATTGGCAAAGCCATCCTTCTCATGTAAACTTCTGACATATTTACTCATTTTTGTCAGTATCACCAAGATGCTTGAAGAAAAAAAAAAAAAGAGAGAGACAGAAGAAAGAAAAAACCCTCAAAACCCAAGCCAGTGATTTATGTGACATACTTGTAGAACAAGCTAAAGTACGTTTGTAGATAATGAGATTTATAAAAGATAATGTAGGATATAAATCTCCAACCTACCATTTCCATACTCCAAAATACGACATAAACCATTTAATATTGTAATGAGAAACACTGTAGTGCATATGGGTGTTTAGGTTGGCAGATAGGACCAGGTGATTCAGACCACATCAAAGATTCCCTCTTTATAAAGCTCTGAACTTAATTTGTTATTTTCTGACAATAAAAACTGAATTGTAATTGTTTTGGGTTTTTTTTTCACGTGCTGGCATAATAAATTATAAATCATGTCAGCATCTCAAGCTGTTTTAAACTAGTAATTCATTAGTACTACTGTTTTATGAGGCCAGCTCAGTTTTATTTGAGTACAGGAAGGTATTTTCCATTGTTTATCTTGAGTCTTAAAAATTCCCAGGAAGTAGTATTGTGTTGTTCAGATCTCCTAAGGTGGATATATGAGTTTGTACTGAGCTATGTTTTGGGGCAGTGTTGGTGTTGTTTTTTAGGATAACATTCTTATTTGTTGGAGCTAAAAATAAGGAAGTGAGGATGGTTGAGTTAACTCTGTGTAGACAGATATAAATGTAATCCCATGTAAATATAATTGTACTTTAAGGTTAGGAGCAGTTAGGAGGTGTGTTACAGAGGAATTGTGCTGGGGGTTTCTCACTGACAATTAGTACATCCAATAGATATTGGCAGAGGGGATAATTTTACTCTGTAATTTGCAGATTAACGTACCTTTGCAAAACAGTTTAAATTTGGCAAAGAAGTTTTTGACCCTATGACAGAAATATTTTCAGGTTCTGGACTGCTTTGGGCTTCAGGTTCTTCGTGCTGTTGGTGAAGGCATGAAATTAAGAATAGTGTCAGTGGGTCAACTATGAAAAAGCCCCCCCAGCCAGGAAGTTCTGGGTGGCTGTGGGCACCAACTTGAGTTGGGACAGTCACAACATTACTCAGTTTTTACCTCAGTTTGATATTTTGCTCCCTGAAACTGGTTCAGCAAATAAAGATGAACTTTTGCTTTCCTAAACAAAAACCAGATGAGAAAAAGTCAAGTTTAAAACAGCAGCAAACTAAAAGTGTTACTAAGAAGTAGCTTCTTCTGTACACAATAAATTGAAATTTAAAGGAAATACAAGAATGACTGGCATGAGAAGTGTGCAGTAAAGGCATCTGCATAGCTTTACCTTCACTGGTGACATCAGAAGACATGGTCCCTGTATTTCACTGGGAACAAATGGGAGATGGAAAACACTGTTGGTGGGGCACTGATATTCAACAAGCAGGATCATCTTTCCTGCAGAGGTTTCTCCAGCCTGTTTGTCAGCTGGAAGGCTGAGGAAGGCTGTCCCCTCTCCACGGAAACCTGGGCTTGATGTGTCTCAGAGATGCCCCAGGCTCAGTCCCCATTCCTGCAGAAGCTGCATTTGTCAGGTGCTGTGGATGGGACTGCATTAGGGGGGAGCACAAAGGAATTTCTCCCCTTGGGCCATAAGCCACTAAGACCTAGGTGGTTTTTGTTCCTTTCCTGTCAGAATTGTGAAGGCATCAACAGCTTGGTTGGAATTAAACTTTAATATGTTTTAAAAATTACTAATTCATGGCAAGTCAGGCCTCTCCACTGTAGATAGAAGGTGAAATAGGATTTTACCAAACAATAAGATGTTACTTACATAGCGTGACAGTGAAAATTCAACCAACATATGTACATTCAGTTTGCATTCTCATGGCGCAATACTGATCATGTATTTTAGAACTGCTTGGGTAAATTCATCTTGCCATAGATCAGAATTTAATGGTGACAGGTCCTCAATGTTAAATAATCAGTGTGTGTGCATAAAAATAAATAAAATATATAAAGTGCCTGTTGTATATATTAGTTTTCTGTAGCCTTAAGGGTTTGGGAGGGAGGTGAGTGGTCCTGGGGCTGTTTTGTGTGGATTGACAATGTTTTAATATACAGGTTTCCTTCACAAGCAGGGAAAGTCTTTAAATTGTATCTGGTGCATCTATCTAAGTTTTGAACTGATGTGCATACTCGTCCTCATAAAACTAATTACAGTTGCTGACACCAGCAATCTCGGTTTGTTTATGTCTGTTAACTGGGTTTCAGGTTAAATTATCACTGAGGCATCCGCACAGATACTTTGCTGTAGTTATGTAATTGTAAGGACTCGTTCTAAATCTCTTCTTTTAATTAACTCTGAGTGTCTTCTCCTTTGCCCTCTCTCCCCCGCTCTCTCTCTTTCTAGTAACAGTGTTCGCTCCACTTCTGTTTCATTAAATGCCCTTGCCTTACGTTTGTCTTGACTGGCTTCTATTTACAGAAATTGTAAACCAGTTGAATGCTCTGAGCAGCTTAGATGAAGATCAAGATGACTGCATAAAGCGAGCAAATATGCCTTCAGCTAAATCAGCCAGTTCCTCTGAAGGTCTATGAGCTTTCATCCTTTCTTTCTGTTTCTGATTGTATTTACTGTGACCCATTACCTTTTGACTCCTGCCTGTATTCAGCTGTCAGTTTTATCACTGTGCTTCCACCCAGCATGACTCTGTAATTTGTAGTGCATCCAACAGGTAACAACATGATAGAGAAAGAGCCTGTCTCCGCTACAGCTCCGTTGTCATCTGATAATGAACAAGAAAGAAAAAAAATTACCAAAAAAAAAAGTAAAAGAAACCCCACCAGATCAGACCCTAAGCCTAAAACATTAGTTTTGTAGTCAGTAATACTTGACCTCTCTACTGTGACAGCATATCCCCTCTCTGCCTTTATGTGCACGTTACATCCAAAAATTTAAAATTTCCTGCCGATAGTTAACATGTATTTGAACAACCAAAATCACTGTATTTAGCTTGTTAGATGTTCTGCAACGTTTATTTAATGAGGAAAATAGAAGGCTTTCTTACTAGTCATTTTTGTTACATAATGTTCTGATCAGCAAATAGAAGTTTCATTCATTTCACTTTTTTTTTTCCCCTTTGTTGGTGTACCTACTGGAGTGTGTTAATTTAGTCGTGCAGTTCATGCCATACCCCGGTGCAGTGTTTCAAGGAACTGTTGACAAGGAGCTTTTTGAGCTTCAAATATGTTAGATGAACAGTTTGTATCTATATTAAAACAATATTCTGACTTGTTTGTAGAGCTTATCAATAAGCTTAATTTTCTGGATGAAGGAGAACAAGACCTGGCCAACTCCAGCACGAACCCTTTTGGTGATCCTGACACAGCAGAACTAAATCCCTTTGGAGACCCTGATGTAGAAGGTAATGAATTTGTTTTTACTTAATTCATCACTAATTGCAAATGTTTAGTGAAATGTGATTTTTCTTTCTTTAGGGTTACAAATGAAAAATTTTGTTTTGATTAAATAGAATTACTGCATGCTGATTAAATAGAATTACTGCATACTAATACATGCATACTGAGGTAGCAATAGCAGTGATCCAGTTGCCCCTGGAAAATTCATTTTTCCTTTGAGTCACATCCTTTGTATTAAGGCACATCCTGTGCATTTGCCACGGGGGGCTAACAGTTGAACCAGAGATTTTAGACTTGTCAGGTGTGTTACTGGTACTCCTCTCGTGTGTTATGAATGAGCAGCACATACTGTCAAGCAACTCTGTTCCACGTGGGTGATGGTTTATATCATAATTGTCTTCACTGCAATCTTTACTAAATCACAGCTATTGTTGATTAGCACTAATCTTCATTATTACAATTTAATTTTCTCTCTTTTTTTCTTCTTTTTCTTTTTGTTTTTTATGGCTTCCTCAGCTAAGCCTCCTGGCATCGTGCCTTGCACCACATGCTAGGTGTTAATCCCCTTTCCAGACCGACATGCTCATTCTTGTTCCATTTGAGTGAGATGCACAACCCCTGTAAATTTTTAATCTGATAAGATTTCGGCCATAAGGCCAGAGTGAAGCACCAGGACAGCAAGCATCTCTGCTGTCCTCAGCTCCATGCCCAGATATGCAGGCTCCCATCAGCTGGATGTATGACTTTTAGCTTGCAGCTGCTTGAAAAGCCAATTCATAGTTAATTCCCAAGACTGAAGCTGTGCTCAACCTTTCCTGTTCAAAGCTCTAAGACTTTTCTTCCTCCAGAAAACACCAGTCCACTCTGTCATGGCAGTGGGGCAGAACCACACTGAGTGAGCAGCCTGGTGTGCAGCCATGGGGTTTCTAATGCCAGGTCTAATGAGGATGCATTTCTGGTCTGGAGTTTCCACCCGTGGTTACTTGCTTTCTTTGGACAAGCTGAATGTTTACTCACAACACAGTTTTTCTGCCTTCAGACTCCACAGAAGACCGTGTGGGTGGTGATCAAGTCCTTTGGCTGGGGTGTAGTCTCACAGCTTGCAGTTCTGAAACAGGGGCATTGAAGTGTCTTCTGAATTTGGCCACTGAAGCTGTAAAGCCACTATCCTCCTGTAAAGTTGTCAGATGCTTCTAGAGCTGCAGAAATGAGCTGTTTCAGCTTTGTAGGTGCCAATATGTGTGTATTAGGTGCTGGTGTCCTAATCTTTGGCTTTGTTTCCTGTCTGTTCCTTGACAGTGAATTCCTTTAGGATCACAGAAAGAGGCAGAATAACTGGGAATCTAAATTACCTATTTTTGTCCATCTAATGGTCTATGCACAACTTGCTCTAAGAGACTCAGCCTATATTCCTTTCTTCCTTCTCTGGTCTAGAAAGAAGAGCTCCCTTCTTGAAGAAAGCAATACAAGTCTCATCCTACCTAAACTGCTGTCTTCCAAACCCAGCTTTTCTTTCCTTTCCAGAGAGAACCCATTCTGGCAGAAAGCAGTGGATGTTCCCAAAATACAGGGACTAAAGAGTCAGTTCTTTCTCATCTTGGGGACAGGGAATTATAAACTAGTATTGTTTCTTAGCACCAGAGTAGCTGATACCTCATGGTAAGCTCAGTATGAGCAGCCTGCATCCAAAACATCAGCCTGCTCATGTTCCTAAAACACTCTCAGTGTATGAGGGGCATGGGGTTTTTTTTCAGTTAATTCTGGTTCTTTTGGTGACATTGAGCCTGTACTGTCATCCTCAGTCATAGTCGTGGACACTTTTCCATTTCTCTGTGTACTTGGGCAGTCTCTCTTGGGTCCCATCTGCGCAGCTGCGGGCAGCAATGCTGAGCTGTTGGGTGTGTGTGTACCAAATATTCCTCCCACGCATTGTCGCTGTCGTGCAGCTGTCAACGTACAATAACGTGGCAGTGATTGTGGCAAAGAGGGTGTCACTAGATTCTTCCTACTGTGTCACAAGGTGGTTTTTAATTGGGAGGGATGGAACTTCTTTCAGGTTCATGTGACAATGGCGTGTCTTCCTGGAGCTCTAAACGAGGTCAGAAGATCTGAGGGGTTCCAGGCTATCGGATGAAGAGTGGGACATCTGATGTGGCATTCTTAAAGCTTTTGCTGTATGATTAGTGGCTCCTTAGGGGTTCTTCTGTTCACCTCAGACACCTCTGAGAAGCACTGGCTCTTCTACTCCAGAAGTAGGAATGGGCACTGGTTGCATTCATCTTCCCTTTCTTGACCTTCTTGACATGTGCCTTTTCTCCAGTCCTTCACAAAAAGTTGAGGAGGGGTAAAAAGGGCACTGAGAAAAATTAGAGAAGATGTTTCTGGCCTTCAGCAACAGCAAGAATCTGCTGTGTATGTCTGTGGCTAATTGGTCAATGTCTCTACATGAGGAGCACCTAGACCTTACCATTATGGGGATATTTGCCTTTGGTTGTGACTACATTTTCAACCAGACAATATCACAGCTATTCTCATCCTGTTGCCCAACTGCAGAAGGCTGCCCTATTTGTTTCCCATTATTCCCTCATGGTTTAGGGCATCCCTTCTACTTTGGGACCTCGGTGGAACTTTCATTACTGACATCACTTTCTAGGAAACACTTTGAGACTGTGCCTGCTTGTTTGCTTTTGCATCCTTAAGGGAATGTAACCCTTTTGGTGGCCACCCCAGAAGCTCAAGAGCATGACAGTGGTTCAGGAGTTTAAGGCAAACTTTCTCTTATAGGCTTAAAGAGTCACATTACTTGTTTCACTTGTCTTGTGATCTGCTTAAATCAAGAGATTAACCTTTTATGAGTGCAGGGATGAAGTATTTTTCTATTCACTACATGTTAGTCTCTTTATCTTTTTATCTGGACAAGGCTTAATCTGGAACTTAGACTTTGTGAAAGTTCAGAGTCTTCTGTAGAATTTGTTACCTAATTTCCCCAAGCTGTGCAGAGCAGCCAGCTGGAGCCTCCTTTGCTGAGTACTCTGCCATCAGATGCGAGGAGGCACGATGTGCAGTTTGGCAGAGATATTCCGAGGATATTCCTTTCCAGCCTTACCGTGTGTGCTTGGAGTCACTCAGGGTATGAATATGTATGTATTGACAGCCACTCAAAGAGAAAGGAGGATTACTTGCCAGTAGATACTTGTTTCCTAGACAGATATTTCTTCTGCCTGTTCACAAGCCAGCTACTTTCCCTCTATCTTCCTAATCCCATAATCATCTAACCCTGGGAATGCGGGGTGGAGAGAAACCAAAGGCGTGAGTGCTCCCAGCATCCATGTGCATGCTGTGGGTGTGGTGCATGGCAGAGGGTCATCAGCAAGCTGGCTCTGGATGCTGCTGGGATTTAAAAAGTCCTTAGTGTAAATGGTCTTACACAGCGAAGTGAATGTGCAAATGAGTGACTCACCTCGAAAAAATCCTCAGATGTGTTTCTTGGTTGACATGTCAAATTGAGGCTTATTCCCTCTGTGTCTGGTAGGTCAACTAGACATTAGAAATCTGGGGGAATAAAAGACCAGTCTCTTTGATGAGTATCTCTACAGCTTTATACTGGACAGCCTGTAGATGATCAGATGACCACAACCTTTTGGATTTTTAGTCACAGTACAACAGAACTGTCAAATCACTTAATTTCTGTGCTAAATATTTACTTGGAGAAGTCAGCATATGCAAAAAATGCAGGTAGAAAACAGCAACTCTCTTTCAACACTCCAGTTATTTATTTTTTTTAAGGAGGTGGGGAATACAAATTTTGAAGTTGATGTGACCAATACAAGTTGATGTGACCTGCAGCACAGACGAAACACGAGAGTAACTCTTTGCTGGCACCTCCCATCATTTAGAACAGCATTTGCTTCACCAGTGTATTCCTTTACCTTGTGCGTGAACTTCTGAGCTCCCTGCAGCATGCTTTACACAGTGTCACAAAGCAGCACCAAACCCCAAATCCTTCTAGGATAGTCCTGTGGAGAGAGCAGCGCAGGAACTAATGGAGAGGAATACAGAGACTCTGTCCATTCTCCTATTTCCTAACGAAAAGTAATGTGTTATGAGTGTATTAATGAAAGTAGTAGAAACTCATCAGTGGTTGATGGGGATGCCAGTCATGATGCTTTCTAGAAGTACTGGGCAGTCACATTTTCACCCCGTGCTGTTTGTCAGGCTGCTCACATCCCCCCCCCGTGCCTGTGCTCCTGCCAGTCCCGCAGCAAGTGGCGTAACTGAGGATCTTTCACATGTGGCTTGTTCTTTCATCCTCTGCCAAGGGGAAAGTGGTATGTGTGATGTTTTGGTAGAGGTTTTGTTTGGTTTTAAGGGATGTGTCACAATATGTTTGTGTTACAAAAGGCAAGTGGGTTGAAGGGCAGGGTGATTTTTGGAGATGCTCTGGCTGATTGTGCAGATAGGTAGTGCCAGAGTGATTACTATCAGAAGCAGTCTTTCTCAGTGGAGTTAGGGCAAGTAATGTTTCCAGAATCTGGCACAAGAGCAGCTGGTGCTTCTGCTTTAGTAATAATTCTACCTCTCTTGTTGTCACTCCTACCCCTGTGGCTTTATTACTTAATCATGCAAAATTATTTTGTGTTTGACCCTTGAAGTGCCAAACTGGAAGCATCTTTTTAATTTCTTTTCTTTTTTTTTTTTAATATTTAAGTGTAGAGAACCCTAATTTAAAAAAGTAGTTTCAGTAGGGACTGGAGTCCTGTGTTTTCAGCTGTATGATGAGAGGGAAGCAGGGGAATCTGTTGATTTGTGAATGTAAAAGCAGCTTGAAGAGGGAAATAACTCCCTTCTAAGCTGTTGTATGTTTAGCACCCCAAAATGAACTTCCCAGCATCATTAGGTCTTTGAGAAAATAAGTCTTTGTTACAGAAAGGTGACAGTGGATGCTGCTTTAAGAGCAGTGCCGTTGAGTCACTGTCCTAGCAATTTAAGCTGGTATAGAGAGGCTCATGGAAGTGATGAGCAACATTTGACACAAAAGCTGCTCCTGAAGAGTTTCAGAGACCCCATGGGAGAGAGCCTACTTGGGTTCAGCTGGGGACCCTCTCTCCAGTGGGGACATTGAAGGAAGCAGAAGGAGGGGAAAAATAGTATCCTGGATGGCAAAAATAGGGAGAATGACTAGCCAACTGAAGTAGGTTCTACCTAAGCCTCTACAAAATTCTGCCTGTAAAAGTGTCTTGAGAATGACATTTTTAGAAGGTCTCTTAATTTTAGTCTGGGTGTAGGATTTTATGGAAAAATTTCATTAATAACAAGCCAGAGGTGTCTGAGCACTGATGTGCAACATTGTGTGTGTAAGGCCTAACCTGTAGTTACCATTGAGCCAATGAAAAAGGGGAAGAATTTTGTCCTAGCTAAGAGTTACAGCACTTGATCCATAGTGTTGAAATAGAAAGAATTGCAAAAACCATTTGCATTGCCCCTTAAAATTTATCAGATTTAAACATGCATTTAACTAGTTGTTTCCAGGAGACACTTAAAAGCAAATTAAAAATACAACCTTACACTATGGGTTTAAGAGATTGTTTCCCTGGATATTTTTAACTTCAGGGTATGTTACTGACTTTCCTTCTTGTAATATTTATTTGAACACTGCTTGTGAGTTATCAGCAAGTTTCACTCAGATATGATAATGTGCATGTATCAACAGATTCACGTGCAGGTGCAATGATCCATCATATGGAGTTGCAGAAGCAACTATTTGTATTTGTCTGCTCTTGATAAAATACTTGAATATTTTAGCGAAGTTTAGTGTAGTAAAAGTTTGGTTAAAGCTTTGCCTATAAGCTACACTATTTGAACAAGACTTTTTTTTTTTTTTTTCTGCATTTCATTAGGTTATTTCTGCTTTTTGTATGACACTACCTTTTGAGGGCAGATCTTCAGGCAGATCTTCTTGGTCTAGTTCATCAAATCTCTAAATGTGTGGGTAACATTTGGGTGGTGTGCTGCCTACCATGAGCTTCTAGGTGGTGTGTCTGTACAGTGAGGGTGGGATTTACTCACCTGGTTTTACAACCAGTTTGGACACACATCTCTAAGCTTTGGTTGTAAAGGGGTCAGCCCAGCTGCAGATACCCCCACTGAGGACATCTCAGGGCAAGCAAGTGCATAACTTTTTCTCGCCATGACCAGCTGCGCTGGGCACTAGAATGATGTAAGTAAGTCTGTATGGAACCACTTCTTCAGGTTTAGCTTAATATAAATGAAAAAATATAGATTTTAAATGTTGGGCTCTGCTCTTATATATTTAATCTGTAGTCCTGTCAAAGGATTCTTGCTTGATTTGATCACGTTTTTAAGAATTTCTGCCTTACATGATTTATTTTCCTGTGTCAGTTAAGCTGTAGACCTTCAATATTATTTCATTGTGGCTTTCTCTGAAACAGCTTTCTTACAACGATGGCTTATGAGCAAATCTCCACACATAAAATGGGGCGTGAGCTTAGTACGCCTCACCTGCTGTGCAGTAACTACCCTTTCTCCCAGGATAAGTGCCTAGTAGTTTATTCCCTTTTCTTAAGGGCTGAGCACGTTGTATTTACTCTGGGTTTGGAGTGAACACAGGCAGTACAGCTGACATGCTGCAAATACACACCCTGATTTTTTCTGCGGTTATTTGTCTGTATGATCATCTCAGACACAAATGAAATGTTGCTTTATGACACTCAGGTGAGGCTTAACCAGTTTAAACAGTGTCAGAACCCACTTTTTAGGTTAAGCTGACACTATTTTAACTGGCACTCTGATTTATTTGTTTTTTGCTGTAAGTTACAAGGACTTTGATTAATTAGTTGTTCCTCTCGCATAATCTCACTCCACTCTTCTCTGGCTGCAGTTACATCTACCCAATAAGTTTTTTTTATTTCCTTCTTAAGTATGTTATCCCAGAGATGTTACTGCCATCCCTAATGGCCTCAGCCTTGGCCAGCAGCGGGTCCATCCTGGAGCTAGATGGTGTTGGCTCTGTTGGATGTGGGGAAAGCTTCTGGCAGCTTCTCAGAGAAACCCCCCCTGTAGCTCCCATGCTACCAAAACCTGGCCATGCAAACCCCCCACAAACCTACAGTATTGTCTGGCAAAGGGTAATTTATTTTGTTGCACCCTGCTGAACTCACCCTTGATCTTGGATGAGTTATTTGTCTCCTGAGGGTCCACATTGGACTTAAACAAGATTTTGATCAATTTATTGTTACTCCAGCCCAACCCATTTGATGTCTACTTTATAATCATAGAGAAATGATCCATCGTTTTGGAAATGGACCCTTAGAAAGAGTGTAGAAGAAAATCTGATAATGTAGTCTTTGATGTTCAAATGCAAAGAATCAAGAAGGAGACCATTAGAACTGTGAGGTTCTTCTTAATATGAAATATTTCCAGTCCCTGGTAAGTGTCTGTTGTCCTGAGAAGAGCTAAAGCCTTTCCTCCTCTGAGCCTTTGCCCTGACCTGTTGCCTAGTGACTACTCTAGTGCCCAGGTAGATGAAGGTGCTACCTACAACTAGGGATCACATTTCTGTCCAACTAGGAATGGCTCTGGTTCCCACCGTAGGTTATAGTTGGTCACACTCCATGGGATAGTGTTTTCAATCACCTTGGGCTGTGCTGATGGCTGGAGACAGAGTGAACTGGATGTTTGCTGTCAGGGTAGAGAACACTCACATTTTCTAGCAACTCACCACGATTAGCAGCTTTGCTACGTCGTCCATCTAAACCCACATAAACACCGTGCTGTTTCTTTTGCTGCCTCTTCCCTTTGTTAGTTGTGTGACTAGTGATTCTGTGTTCCCAAATATTTCCTGGGTGAAGAACACCACTCAGAACTCTATCTTTTTATTTTTTAGACTCTTGTTGCAAGTACTTTTAGAGTTAAAGCTTGAAGGTATGCTTAGTCCAATTTAGTACCCATACATCTGAAAAAAGAAATACTTTTTGTTAAGAATAATGTGGAAATGGTTATTGAAAGTTAGGTTTTGATGACATTACATTTAAGTTCCTATTTGCATAGATGTTGCAAGTACATCACATGCATTATTGAACTGAGCTTCCCATTATTTGATGCTGCTGGAAGAGGAGCAGTAAGACATTACTAAGTGTGTTTGTGGGAAATGTTGTATTCCTGCATGGGATTTGTATTATTCAATATTCAGAAGCCATTCACTTTAGAGTAGCAGTCACTACAGGAAGGACATTACGTAGAGAGCTGCATGAAGCTCCAGGTTGCCAGTAACTTTTTGTTGTCCAGCCCAAATAAAAGATAAGCAATTTGGTTATCTGTCTTTTTAGGGTTAATTTATTTTTACTGTGAGTATACACACTGTTACCAGGAATGCACATGTTTTGAAATGTAATTACTGGTCATACCCAATAACTGATTTTTAGTTCAGTCATTTTAAGAAATGGAAAGACCACCCACTTACCATCACCATTTTTAAATCCAGTAATATTGTAAAATACAGGATATATTTTTTCTTTATTAAAAGCTCAAATAAATAATTAAGAACATTTTGTTAGGGTACAAATTCGCTAATAGTTTGTGAATGTGTTTTATCATGTTGCGATACCATTTATATGACAAATAAGAAAACTAAGTTGAAAGAGTTGAAAGAGCTTTAGAGGGTGAGAAAATGAAACCTATTCAATATAATCTAAATGAAGCAACCTTTTGGAAGACCTATTTTGGCATAAACAAGCATGAAAATTCACTTAAGGCTAGGACTTTATGTATTGAGAGTTAAGAAGTAGACCTTTCCATATGCCTGATAAAATGGTTTCAAATTTTTTCTTTGTTAAATCTGTTTAATGTTTTTGTTTTGTTATTTGGTAGAACTGCGCCCTGAAATAGCTTCATCTTCAAAGCCAGAGGAAAGTTTCTATGTGGACAGTTACAATCCCTTCAAGGATGAAGATGCCCCAGACTACTTAAACCCATTTGATGAGCCAGATCAGGCGCCTGAAGCACTTGGAAGTGTGAGAGACTCTCCTCCACAGCCTGCAAAAAGGAAGAACATCAGGCCAGTGGATATGAGCAAATACCTCTATGCAGATACTTCTAAAGCTGAAGAGGAAGAGCTAGATGAGTAAGTATGATTCTTCATCTTTCAGCAGCTTTGGAAGCATTAGTGGGATCCCTGGCTTAAGCTTGAGGTGTATTGGGTTGAACCGTGGTGATCCTTAATCACCTCCTTAGGACAGACTGATCCTTAGGCAGCTCGGCAGAGGGAAATGCCATGCCCCCAAGTCATGCTGTTCAGCGGAACATGATCAGTTAGGAAACTTCTCTTGGCCTTATTGATAGCAAACTACTTGATAGGGCACGAGTGTGTGTACCTTCCTGGCACTCCATGCCCTGACAATTGAAAATGAGCCAAAACTCAAGGAGCAGCAGAGCTTGATCCTTCCTCTCATCTTTGCCATTATTTTTACCATTTTTTATTGATGATAACGGAGAGGTTTTTTTATCTTGGTGAAGTGTGTAAAGAGGAAGAGCGTTTTTCAATCTGCTTAGCACATTTTTGAGAGTCTCATAAACCAAATATAGGGGAAAGTTAACACCATATGCCCTTACTTAGAGTGTTTCTTTTACCATGACCACACATGAAACTTTATAAACTTACACTGGCTGCTTTGTGTTATAACATAGAAACTAACAGAGTGAGAGCTTTTTGCAGGTGCTGCACAGCTCAGGAGGTTGGAAGGTGTATCCTTACTCCTTGTTTGTGGTCATTAGTCACCAACCACACCACTCATGAGACAGTTCATGGTGATTACATGCAAGCAATTTTACAGACAACAATTCTAATTAACATTTAATTTTACATGATTTAATGAGATTTATCATGGCATAAAATTTGCATTACTTTTAATATTAACACAGGTATCTATCCTATCATCATGTTTCTGTTTCTGTGTTTATAGCTGGGTTCTAGGGTATTGAAGGATTCCCATGCACTCTAATAGAAACCCATAAAGGACTCAACAGGGTTTTTTTCCTTTTAAAGCTCTGTGGCCATGGATTTGATGTTATTGTTTGGTCTGTAAAGAATAAAACAAACAAATAATAGGGGGGCGTTGGGGAATGGTGCTTCTACCAGCTTCATTTATCAGGGCAGTGCCTGAACAAACAGCGCTGGTTGCTGTGTCTTCAGAGCGCAGTGTGATCACACAGGATGGCCACACCAGGCACCCCAAACACTCCCTGGTCAGCAGAATCATAGAGAGGAAAAATGTGTATACTTCACACCCACCAAGATACAAGTATAGATAGAGCACAGCAAAGACTGAGACAGGCAAAAAGAGAAAAAGCTGCATCGATGAGCAAAGTGAAGAATTTTCTCTGTTTTGTATTTATACTCCCATTTCCACCCTAAGCACATCTATGCCATAGGGGCTTGCAGCAGAGTTTTAAGAGGCAGCCTTTTTTTGCTGTATTCTGGGCTCTACCCTTGGTTTACAACAGCCCCCTTCTTGTTTTAATGACTCCATTTGCTTCATTCTTTTTTTTCGCTGCAAAGATAAAAATAAACTCCCCGTAGGTGGATTCTACTTGAACATAGAGCTGGTTTGTATTTTCATTATAAAGCAACATCCCATTTGAAGATGGAAGGATAAGGAGTCAATAAACATTGTAAAATCATTTTTTTTTGCATCTTTTGCATAAGTTTTTTATGTCCTGACCCCCAAAGTAACCTTCCTGTTCACATTTTCCTCCCAAGTTATAGAAGCAACATATCATAGAACAAGATCTGGAGTCCATTTGTTGAATGTATTGAGTAGAAGTCTGGCAAGGAGAACCTTTGAACCTTTATACTGAAATGCTCTGGAGGAATGAGTGTAATGATAAAACTCCAGCCTGGGAACACAGGACATTTGACATTAACTCACACTATTTTGCTGTACTTCATGTCATTAATTTTCAAATCTTTAAGTGAAAAATTTCTGCTAAGGCATTAATAAATTTCTGCTAAGGTGAGCACCAAAGGCAAGCTTTTTCTAGGCAGTGCCAGTTGGTAGTTTTTGTCCTGAATCATGAAGCCTTATGCCCAGATGTGTGTTTTTGTTATCTACTGTGAATATTGATGCTTTTATTGTTTACACAAATGGGTAATCTTCTTCTAAAGCTACTAAGGTCTAGGCTTCAGTGTCAATTTGTGGCAGAGAGTTCCACAAAAAAAACAAGATCTTAAATGAAATGTGTTTCCTTTGTTGATTGTAAATAAGCTACCTTTCCAATCCTGTCCTATCGCTTCTGCTGACTTATCAAAATAACAATTAGTAGTATTGGGTTTATCTGCTGTAAACAGTGCTGTCTGTCTCTAGCATGCTCACCATTACTTGTCACTTGTCTAAGTTAACTTTCTCAATCTCTCTTCATACAGAAGTCTCTTCATCTCTCTAATCATTTCCACTGCACGTCTCTGGACCCTGTTATTTCTCCTGCTATATATCTATTTTAAGATGTGTTGACTTGGCCTGAGCAGTGTAATCAAGACAAGGCTGAACAACTGAGTCATATTAGACAACTTTGCACACTATTTTCAACCTCTCTCCTAACTTCTTGTCTTCTGTTTTTTTTTTTAAATTTTGTTTCATTTTGTTTTACTGGTCAAGCCCTGTCCCAGGTGTTGTTTTGAATCTCCTAGGTGAAATTCATGAGCAATGGAAGGCTCCTGAAAGACATTTCCTGTCACTCAGGAACTACAATGGATTTTTGTCCCTATGTTTAGTTGGAGTTCACTTAATGTACCACTCGGCATTTTCCTCTTATATTTTGTGTGAATTGCAATGAATGTGTCCTGGGAACATGGGCACATCAGTTAACATCAGGACCCTTGTCCCACTCTGCTCTGGCAGATCCCTAGTTCTGATTCTGGACTCGGAGCTTGCACAAAGTGCCCCAAGAGCTGAACTCTGACTCCAGTTTTGTAACAGACTCTCATTGTAATCTTTTAAAAGGTACTTAGCCTCACTGTGCCTCTGTGAAGGATTTACCTTGGGTAATTTGCTTCATTGAAATATATTTCACTAATGGTTGTGAAGATAACTAATATTTCGTAACACATGCAAAGCGTAGTCACAAGCATAAGCATCACAAGGCATTGCATGGTATGGAGGGACTTAGATGAGCCAATACATTTATTCTACTGTAAAACTACCCTCTCAAAACATACTTCCTCTGGCTAGAGTCTCCTACCTAGCTAGAGATAAGGAACACATTTTCCTTTTGTTAGTTCAGAGTGTTAGTGGAAAATTCTGCTTTTGCCTTTTTGAATTTTATACATTAAAAGCAAAGTGGGTGCATGACAGCCTGTTAATGAAGGAGAGCACACCTTGTGAAGTTAGGTTTTAATTACTTGAAAATAGCACAACTCACAACTACTTAATGTGTAATGCTTAGTACTTTTGATTGGCAATATTGCCTGATCTTTGAACCCTGCCATGGTGACAGGTTTGGGTTTCCTTCTCAATAAAATGTTATACTTTTTAAATTTTTTTTTTTCCAGTTAACTGGTAACACTAATCCAAATAATTTTTAAATTGGTCAGAATAAAACTTGCTTTCCAATATCGTTTGGCTCTGTGGCTTCTTATCTCATTGATCACTGCATGGCTTAGAATGATGCTGTCTAATTGGCAAGACTATCGAATTGCCATCTACTGAGGTTGCCTGTTGCACAAGAAGCCACAAGCCACCAAGTTGTCAGTAAGAGTTTAATGCCAAGTAGTTTGTCAGGGCGGGGATTTTTTTCATTTTGTGGTGGACAGTCTAATATCTCTTTAGACAAATCATATTATGTGGATCAATTAAATAACTCAACCAAAGCTGACCTCAGAGAAAAGTGCTTTAATATTTTCCAGCTAAGGCTTTTTTCAGCCTCTTCAGAAATGTTTTGGTGGGGTTTTTTTCGTATTAAGATGAATTTTTCAAAATTCTTTCTCAATAGCTGTAAGGTCAATTAAAAGCAGCGCAAATGGGAAGGTAGAAAGTAGTGCATGTGCGTGTGTGTCCTGTGTGTGACTGTGGCTGTTTTTGTGACCAAAGTGTGAGAGTTGAGCCTGGCTTTCAAACAAGTTCTGCAGAACAAAAACAAGGCAGTGACTTGTCTCCTTTTAGCACTTCCTTCTGGTACATACAGAGGGTACAATTCTTCAGGATAACACACTCAGTGCAGGCAATTCTGGAGCGTAAAAATTAAAAAAAATGTTATTTTTCCAGACCTGTTTACTGTCCCTGATAAAGGTGTCGGGTTTCTTCTCACACCAGAATAATTTTAACACCTTGCAAATACTCCTTTCTAATTCAGAGCACACAGAGGTAAATTCCTGCCAAACACGCTGTGCCTGTCGGCTGTTCCGAAGGTTGACTCGCTGAACTAAATCAAACCTTGCGCTGTCCCATAGAACGCATTGTTCTTCAGCCTTTATCTCTTTTATCTTCATTTTCACCTCCCTTTGAACTCTCTGGTGTCTGAAGGCTGTCAGCTGAATGGGAGCTACTGACAGCTGGCTGCATTCTCCACTCCAGGCTGAATGCCCTCCTTTTCCTGCGGCCTCCAAACACCCACCTCTTTCCACTGAACTTGTTATTTTGGTGTTGCCTTTAGTTTTGATGGCACCGGTGGCTTTGTGCTTGATGGGCAGCGAAGTGGGAACACCTGAAGGTTGCCTTCAGTCAGCAGATGAGTTATTTTAGTGTTGGCCTTTCCTTTTGCTTCAGGATGTGGGTATCTTTTTCTGTAAGGAGCAGCAGATTCTTAGAAAGGTCTGGAAGTTTTATGTCTGATTTTCACTAAGGTGCTTTGGCAAACTTTGCATTTCAGAATTAGACTTATTCTCTGTGGTGTGGACTATTGATTGCTTGCTTTTTCTCAGCGAAAAGAGGATGACTGCATTAAAATACATTCTAAAATCGGTCTATGAGGCTGAAAGACATTTTCGTACTAAAACTGCAAACAAATGAGAAAAATTTGATGTTGTGTGAAAGGCAACTGGATGAATGGTTGGGTTTTCACTTGTCCCCGAATTCTGCTGTTGTAGTTCTCTAAAAGCAGTGCCTACTAGCTCATGACTCTTCTCCTGAGAGGGAATTTGTAAATGGATCTAACCAGGTAGGCTCTTGTCTAATGCTGTGTGCATTATTGTTTCTGTCTAAAGTTTTATTCTGAGGGACTTCAAGGGGCTGTGAGGTTGTTTTCTTTAGTTAGTTATGCTGCAAATAATTAGTGTATGCAGATAGATTGTTGGGAATCGCTCTGACAGTTACATAAACATAGTTTGAGATAGATGATAACTATATCTTGCAGGGGAAATATGGGCTAGAAAGGAATTAATTAATGTATCCATTTCATAACTAACCATCCAGTTTTGGATTGCAAAATATGAAAAGCAAATATTATTAATGAAACAATTCAGTGCAAAGAAGCTTCCCATGAGTATCCTTAGCAGGATACAAAATTACCAGCTCTTCTAAATGTATAGAAGAAGGCATTTTTTGATGTATTATTGATTGATATTTGATGTATCAAACTAATATAAAATATGACAATGCTGTGGAGATACTTACTTAGGGTGGAACAAATGCTGAGTTGGAACGTGAACACCAGAGTTAAGAATAATTCTTTGGACTGTTATCTACTTGGTGGAAGATGTGTGCTCTGTCTAATAAATGAGGTTTAGTTATAAAAAGCACTTTAAAATAGACAAATGATGGCTACTTGTATCTGCAGAGAGAGATGCACGAGTCAGCTCTGATTCTTCTAACACTATTGTCTAATCCAAAGTGTGTTCTTGAAATGGTGTGGTGCCTTCATGCTACGGAATTTGAAATGCTCTCCATCTGGATTGTGCCCCTATGGAGGCCAAAATTTTTGGGCTTGGACAGCCAAGAATGAGGAGTGGGAACACGACAGTACCATTGCTTGGTTCTTAACTCTGTTCTGTTGAAGCTTTCTTAATTCTGTTCAGCAGCTTCACTCAGATTTGTTGGTATTGATCTTGTCATAGAATCAGGTCATTCTTTGATAGATAGCAAAGTGTAATTGAAGAGTTATCTTGATGCAATTGGTAAAACTTCTCTCATTTACAGAACTTTATAAAATTTATGGCAATTGCGACCTAATGAAGTTTTAACTGTTGCGATTCGCTTTTCAGTTGTATGAAAAAGTAACATCTAAAAGCATATAAAGGTAAAACATATTCTTATGTGGGATAATAAAAGCATTTTAGTCATTGGTTTTTCTAAACAGGTCTTATTTTCGATTTAATTTCCAAGGAGATAGCAAAGAAATGTGTTTCCCTTCTTTTAATTAGATCAAATCCATTTTATGAACCAAAACCAAGCCCTGCTTTAATTAAAGTTGCTCTGCTGCAAGAACCAGAAAAGAAGATGAAAAGAAAGGCTCCCGAACCCCCAAATCTCTTACCAAAGACAGAGACGGGCATGGGTGAGAACGTGTCGGCTATTCCTCCATCAAGGGAGCTTTCCTCCTCTCCTAAGGTAAGCTTTTCACACCAAAATTTCTTCTTTATTTGTAACAGTACCTTTCTGTGTATTGTAAACATCCTATTTATTTCTGCAGGCCATCTTAAAAGCTTTGCTTGTACTTAATAAGGTGTTGGCTCCTCTCTATTCACTTGGTTCATGGGGAGGGAGCAGCAGTAGGAGCTGGTATTTTTTTCTTTAAGGATTTAATGACAATGGTAACAGCAACTGCAGTTTCAAAGAAATGCGTCTTCTAGTAACCACTGTTGCAGGGCAGCTGGATATGCCATCAAGAAGGAAGAAAAACATTGAACTGTGCTTTGTCCTGATCTATTTTAATGCTGCTAAGCCTTGCCCCTGTTGAAGAGTCTGTCTCCACATTTCTGTCATAAATCTGGGTTTTAAGAGCTTAGTACTGGATACTGTTTATTTGTATTGGGATTTGTATGTGTCCAATTCCATAGCTATGTTGAAGTAATTTTAAAATAAAATAAAAAAAAGGCAGTCTACTTTAATTCAGATTAACTGTTTATTACAAATGCCCAGGCTAAGAATACTTACATATGCACATCCATCTCTGTTTGTCAAAGGAAAATCTGGGTTAATTTCAGCTGAAGAGGGCAATGCGAAGCATGAGTGTTTTTTTACTACAACAGCTAACTTCTGTCAGTGTGGATTTCGACTCTGGTGTTTCGATAGTTCGCACCATTCGTGCTTTTTTTTTAAAAAACAGAATAAGCATTTAATAGTGTAAGTTAATGGACCTTTCTTAGAAATGAATGTCACCTATGCTGCCTGCTTGTTTTAAAGGTAGGAAGATGAGAACAGAAGATGTTCCTTACAGTATATCTTGCCCAGTGTATGCATATTATCATCTGATTTGCCTTGTATTGGAGCCGCTGTACTTTAATTTAAAAATTGAGTGAAACTACTTGTCATACCTATCATTTCATTGCGTAATTACTCAGCCGCATTGCTCACACGTCCTTGTCCACTCAGGCTCTGATCTTGTTGTCATTTTACCACTTACTCAGGCGAAAGATTATGAGACCAGAAATCTAATCTGTGTCTGCCCACTGCAAAACAAAACAATAGGTAAGACCACAGCTACACTTCACAGGTTATTCTTAATATGCAAAACCACAAGGAGAGTTATATGAAGTAAAAGCATAGCAGTTTTATAATGCTCTGAAATGGGATGGAGTCCTGTTTGCTGGAGTTTCTGCTTGTAAAGTATGGCACATAATTTGATTTCTAGTGGAGTTTGGCCCTTGGGTCAAAGCAAAATGGCCAAAGTAAAGCTTTCTGGTACTACCAGGCTGTGAAAAGACATCTGTGGAGATTTTTTTTTTTTATCAGGTTGTTTTGACAGAAGTTGTGCCCAAATTTCTCATTGTTTGAGGAGTGTTTTTACCGGTCTGCATCCAAGGAAATACCTCTCTGCGTCATTCATGTCTTCATTTTGAAATAAAAT
Organism: Grallaria varia; assembly: GCA_013396735.1. Taxonomy (NCBI): domain Eukaryota; kingdom Metazoa; phylum Chordata; class Aves; order Passeriformes; family Formicariidae; genus Grallaria; species Grallaria varia. The sequence continues at coordinate 144,657 of VWZG01000210.1, forward strand.
GTTACTGCTGAGTTTGGTTGTTGCAGTTTTTGTCTACTCTAGACGAAGTTTTAGGTCTGAAAGTTAGAATTAAGATAGGCTTGAACTGGCTGAGAAGACTGTGCTGTTACAAACAGTTTGGAAGGTAGTTTCTGCTTTTCTGCATGGTGTTTTTTGGTGCCTGCCTGCTTGCAGCCCACCTTTCTGCCACTGAGACACAGCTGAGATCAGCAAAGGTCCAAGTACTGTAACTCTGATCTTCATTAGGGCTGTGAGGAAAAGTAGAGCTCTATGCTGACTTTCTCCTTTATAGGAAAGCTTTAATTTATTTTTTAAAAAAATAAATCTGGAGGATATGAGACATTAGGGAAGGCTCTAAAGCAGGTGCAGTGTCCTGGTTTATTATATTGCCACTACAGTGGAAAGTTTTGCTGACTGGGTGTGTTAAAATATTGTACGGTCACTTGCAATGCAGAAATCTTTCTGTAAGCGCAATCTTTTTTTCTGTGCTTGAATTGTTTTGCTCTCAGATCAAAAGCTCTTTACTCGGAATGCTTTTTGAAATTTGGAAAAGTACTGGCATTTAAAAGAAAAGAAAATAAACAGTTTTCTCATACAACAGTATAAAATAGTGCCTGGGCAGGACCTGGACTGTTGGCGCAAATAACTTGTTTATTGCTCAATAACAGAGACAATGTTTAGCAACTCTGGAAAAACTTCCATCCAAAGGCATAGGCACTCTACAAACATGAACTTAGCACAGGCACTTATGTAGGAGGAATAGTCCTATAGAAGTAAACTTAGGTAAGGGGAGGTTAAATAACATATCTTATTGTGTTGTGTCCAAGTTTGCTGTGCCCAGAACGCCTCTGGCACAACTTGATCAGAAACGAAGTTGTTCCAGCAGGTTTAATTCCTTGTCTTGGTTGTTGTCATAGGAAATGTCTGTGGAGCAGAAATGCTAGTGTTTTGACTGTAGAAAAACAGCGTTAATATTAGAACTTTAGGGCTGAAAAAAAAAAATTCCTAAGGTTCCCCTGCAAATCTTTGACAGAGCATTTGGAGCTCATTTTTCTTTCATATGCTGGTGAAGTTCATCACATTTGCTGAAGGCAAAAATTAAAAATGCTGTCATTAACATCCACAGACCAGCAAGTTTATTAAGTTATGAGCAGTCAATTACCTGTAGTATCAAACCCTTTCCAAGCCTTTTTAATGTCTTCCCCTTGGAGACACTTGTCATTGCTTTTGAGGTCCCCGTGTCACCTGTGTTGGTGAGGAAGGGTCAGTTACCTGTCACAGATAAGGCAGGGTCTAACTCTCCATAAAGGTCCAGGCAGCATTCAAGCCCATGGGATTAGATCAGTATTTGTCATGTCTGAGTTTAGAGGAAGTTTTGCTTCCAGATTTTATTATCTGCTCCTGCTTCCTAAAGGAATATCTTAATTCTCTCCCGTCTTCCTTCCATACCTCCTCCAAACTAATCTGAGTCATCAGAGAGGGCTTAAAATGTAAAGTCTGAAATCTGGAATTATCCCACAGTTAATCATCTTGACTGACTGGGAAACTGTGGTATGTTTTTATGGCTGGCTGTGTTTAGGTGAGTCTGACAACCTGCAAAGCTGTAATTAAGCTCTTCAGTCATCAAACTGCTACAGTGCTGTCAAGCCCCACTGAAGCCTCGTTGGGCTTGTTACTGTCATACATGTGTTGCTGTTCTTTACATGGTTTGGATAACCAGGTTTTGCCTCTCACAGAGGTGATAGAGACTTTAAATTCCTTCCACTTGTTGACTTTGTGGGGAAAAAAATTTGAACAAAAGTTCGTGCTCAAAATGTGGTATCAGAGCTTTATACAGCATGCATATCAATGCTTATCATTGCTTTAGCTGATTACAAAATACGCATATGAACTTCAGCTGGGTGAAATCTCAGCCAGTCTCAGTATCTCTTCTCTTCCTGCATTGTGTTGAATATATTCAAAATAAGATCAGTTCCAGAGCTGGCAATTGTGTGTCGTGGTAGAGCAGCTAAAGCTCTGTGTCTCTGCACTATCAGGGTTTTTATTGCCTTTGCGAGAAGGAGGGGACTGGAATGTTGCTGAATATGTGTGGGAGGTGAAGAATTATTTACTAGGGAGCAGGAGGAAACAGATAATCACCCTCAACCATAGTTATTTTTAAATGTGAAAACAGTTCCTGCTTTGGATTGACATTACTCATTCATTCTTTGGAAGGATAGCATATGCCCTTTCCTTTCAGGCAACAATTCTGAGAAGGGCTTTTGCTGTGATTTGGTATATTCAGTTTATTGCCAGACTGTGGCCGAATTCCTGCGCTCCAGTCCTGGGAAGAGATGTTTCTCTGGCAATACATGATTATATGAACAGACATCGATATCAGACCACAGGATGCTTTTTGGACTGTACCTTGAATGGATTTTTAGTTATGCCTTGCAACTGATGTAAAGTTTATAGCACTAGGACAGGGTGATAAATCAGCTTAAGACCATAATTAACATATACACTGTTCTTGCCTTTATGGTGGTCATGGTGTTGCTGGTACTCATGAAGACACAGGAATTGGTTTTGGTGCTTGTAGACAAGATCTTGCGATGACCTTTTAAGTTGTTGGGAAAGGAGAATACACATTCACATAATAGTCCAAAGCCAATAGTAACATATCTGTTCGTCACTGTCTTTGTTTAAGCTCTCTCTGTCTCTCGTTTTAAAACTGAAATTAATTGTTTTGCATGCCCATTGATAGTCTGCTCTCTCATGCCAGACAAGCTAGCTGATTTAAGCTCTAATGAAACATTTATAGGAAATGTAATAAGAAATACGGAATCCTTTTTCTGCATGACATGTAATAACCCATCTCCCTCCAGTGTCCTTTGTAATCCATCGTGTGTCTGTTCAGGCTGTTCAGAAACATTTCTGCCTAATAGACAGTTTGTCCTTTGAACAGCAAATGAGGTACAAATTACTTCCTAATGAAAGAAGAGAAGTTCTCAGATACTTCTCAAGGGAACAAGAAAATACCTGTATTTTTTAAATTTTTTTTTTCTCTTTCTCATTTGTACTAAGTCAGAATAAATGCTTAAAGTGCAAAACGCATGGGTAGGTTTAGTGGCTGGGGGAGAAGTGACATTCCATACAGCACCAGGCACTGCTCTCCAAGAGCTCAGGGATTTTACGGGCTCCAGTTGCTTGTTTTCTCCACTGTAATTTACCTCAGTATTATCAACTTTATGTGACCAAACAGTCAGAGGACTTCATCTTAAAACACAGGTGAAGTAATGCAGCAAAGTAGAGAAATCACATTAAACTCCAAATGGGAGATGGGCATCACTCGCTGTCTCTTGGCATCAAAAGTATCTCCAGTTGTAGGACTTCCTGGGTCTCTGGAACATCTTCTTTAATGGTTTTGCTCCTTTTCAGCTTCACATTCACTGCAAAGGAATTGTGCAGCTTCTTTTCATGAGGTCTTTGTCACTCGCTGTGCAGACAAATAGTTCATCAAGCCCAAGGAAAACTTGGGAGGTACTTGATAGAAAAAATAAGTAGATAAAAATCTTCTCTTATGAACTTGTGCAGAAAACACACTCTGAGAAAATGTGCCTTTGCGTGCAGCCCGAAGACACTTTTTCTTTCAATAGGAAGAAAGACAAGCTGCACACTTAATATGAACAGAGAGATGGTGAGATAATCATATGGAAGCACAGACAAGTCATTCAACTTGCAGCTTTTCAAGTGTTAAAGAATAAAAGAGGATCCATTTTTAATGCAATACTTAAAAGCAACTTCTTATTACTGTTTGCATGAGTTTTAAATGGTGTTTGTCAACTTATGTTGCCTTCATATTATTCCCATGACTGGTGCCAACAGGACTCCAGTTTTAGACTATAGATGAAACCAAGCCCTTCCTTGTTCTCTGTGTGGCTTTCTGCCCTTCTGACTGAAGTATCTTGTGCCCATTTTCTGGTAACAAGCCGGTCAAACTGCTTACAAAAAAATTTAGGTGCTGCCCCATAGCCACATTTTCTCTAGGAGAGATGCTTCCTCCAGAATTTGAGGTTTAAAACCAGGTGAGTCAATAATTTGCCCACGTGTTCCAGCAGCAGAGGTTATACCCAGGTCTGGAGGCAGAGCTGAGCTGCTTCCAACCTCAGTCCCTTACTTCTTGCGTATCCCATTTCCAAGCACACACTGGAGTATTACCTAGATGGAAACACATCACCACACACAGGTCTCTCTGCAGAGCTCATGACTCAAATATATGTTGTTCCACAGGGAACAAATCCAGGTTGTGTGCTGAGCCAAGGGTCAGTGAAAGGCGCAGCTTTCTGCAGTGACTGAGCAGCTGAATGCTGTCCAGGAGCAGTGAATGTCTCTGTCATGAATTCATTATGTGTGGAGGTTAGGCTCTTGAACCAGATTTTGGACTGTGGTGGTTTGGCTTTTTCTTTCGCCCAAGTTCACAGTTTGATCCAACCAAACTAGCACAGCTGTTGACTTGACTGTAGTGCCACGCGGCCGAAGGAGTCCTGGTTTCCGTCACGTGAACTATCGTAAAAAAACTCAGTTCTCTCTAAGATCAGGTCTTCATGCAGACTGAGGACTCAAAGGCATTACCTTCCAGGAATGTGGAGCTGGGGTTTTTTTTGTGGGCATCAGTTTTTCTTCAGAAATATAGATATATGCAATTATACAAAGTGTGCTAGTTAAAAATGTGTTTGTAACCATAGTTTTCGAACACTTAATTTTGCAACTTTCATTTCTACTACTTAGGTGTTTCACTGTTTCTTTGTTAGATGCTTATTAGCAGTGGGGGTGCAGATAACAGGTCTCCAGAGCCAGTCCTAGAAAAAATATTTTCCATTGCATATAAATATATATAATATGCAGGTTGATAAATGCTTGGCTGCTTCTGCCATTTTCCTAACTGCTCTTTAAGGTGTTTCTCCATTATTGGTGCAATGGAGCTCCTGCTGGAATGGATGGAAACATTGTCAGTGCCTGCAGCAGTTCTGGGTTGCCCCAGTTCGTGCTTCTGCCAAGTGTCTGTGCAAATAAGGTTTGGTAACTTCACCAGTGCTGGGTCATTACAAGCCATATTTTTATTTTTAACTTACATTTGCAAATTACAGTACTCAGATTTGTAGTCATAAAATATTACTTCACTTATTGAGGGAAAGTATGCTCTTTAGTTATGTAATGGCAGTAATTTCATATGTTTTATTTCAACTTGGAAGTTTAAGATTCTGTGGAAAGAAAATCCGTGTCTGGCAGAAAGTGGAAAAGCCAACAGACGCGTTGTGTGACGCAGGGTTGCAATGTGCCATTGAAATGCCAGCACTGGTGCATGTTGGCAAACCAACAAAAATACTTCTTTCATATTTTAATTCAAAAATTACGCCAGTACAAGATTTTCTTTAATTTTTCCTATATCAACATATATGATGATTTATATAAAACTTTCCATTTCCTTGAATGAAGTGCCCAACAAAATCCCCACAAGTGCAAGAATGGTCAAATAAGACTCACGTCCTCATTCCGGAACTGTATGAAGGCTGCAGAGATCAGGGGGGAGAAGGTGGCCCTTGGGTGGTGGGAATGCTCACACTGCCTTCTCTGGTCTCTAACTTCCCTCATTATGAGGTAAACCAAATGCTTGAAGTCTCAGAGGAGACAGAGATGAGGGAACGACAGCAGGGGATCTCCAGAAGGAGAGCAGGGAGTGTGAGCTGAGCTCCATGCTCCCTTTGAGACAGGTCTCACACTGCTTCCATTTCTGTGGGATTGGGAGGGGACTGGTCTTCTCATGGAGGTGCCAAAGGCTTTTGCCTGGAATCTATCCCTAAAATATCCCTAAGGTGCATAAATGCAAGGAAGACGTTAGGAGCTGCCAGGAGCATTAAGGTTTCTGGAGTGCTGAGGTTCCTACGTGTAAGGGCTGTGGTGGCACTGCTTTGGTTCTCTCCCAGAGGACAAGGGATGAGGCACAGACACACCAGCTGGTCAGGTGGAGTCCTGGCCATCCAAAACATCTGAATAACAAGTGCATTAGGTGAGCTCTTGGTGAGATCTAGAGTAGCTTCTGGGAGATGTAATGTGAAAGTCCTTATCCCTGATGAGGGCCTTTTATTTTATTTCCTGGAAGTTCTTTGCCTTTGCTTCTCCAGCAGAAAGGAGCTGAGAGGAGGTAGACAGACCTCCTGGTGTAGGTGCTGGAGGGCCACCTTCTTGCCGCTCCTGTAGACACTGTCAAAGAACCTGGAGGGCTTTGATTCTCATGCAGGGCTTCACAGCCCGTCACTCCTGTTCAGTTCAAACTTTGCTCTTTTAGAGGTAGAAGAAAGAAGGATCATGGCTAGGCTTCGCAAAGGAGGATTTGGGAAGAGCAGACTTTGTTCTTTTAGAGGTAGAAGAAAGAAGGAATACTTCCCGTAAAGCTCTTTTTAAACTACCATCAAAACAAAAAAATCCTCAAAATCTTCACAACAAAAACCTGATAAAATCTATCCTTTTCCTGTACAGTTTTTACACCTTATGATCAGTTTCCTTAACAAGACCCAAGCAAGCAAGGTACTGGAATGTTTTTAAATTGAAAACTTGGTTCTTTCCAGTGTTCCCTTGCATGTAATGAGAAGCTCAGCACAATTTATAGAAGGTCATGCTATTGTCTCATTTTTTAGCTATTTACCTTGACATTTTGCTGGGGCTGGTTTAGATGGTTAAAATCCTGGGTCCTCTCTCCACCACCCATGGTGCTCCAGTGAAGGAACACACCAACAATAGCCTGGTTCTCTGCTTGCCTGAGGGGTGGGTTTGGTTCATCATGGTTGGCAAGCACCTCAAACTGGAAATAAGTGTGCATGAATAAATATTCCTTTGCTTCTGTCATGATGAATTATGAACATATTACAAAAATAATTATCTTCCCTCCATAAATCAGTCTGATAGTTAACTTTTGTTTGCTCACTAATTCACTGTTCCTGCTAAATGTTCTTTGGTTTGGATCAGATTCTTAAGCATAAGAATAAATCACAGGTCTAATTCAGAATGCTTTTTGTTACTGGGAAAGAAGAATGAGTCTAAAACCAAAATAAATGGCATTTTTAAGCAAATCTACAGTGCAGTAATGGCCCTAAAATGAGGTGCTTGTATTAGCTATTTTACCCTGCTTTGTAAAAGTATTTTTATGTAGGATTTTGCCTAATTTATTTATTTAAAATAGCGATCACCATTACTTTTAGGTGAGTAGGTTAATTAAGTGAATTTGTGAGGCTAAATATACTGAGAGGTAAAATCTAGGAGAGAAATGGAAGCCAAAGCTGCCGGGAGCTGAGCCCTAGGGCACGTGAAACGCTCAGGTACGATACGTGTGTGTTGTAGCCGCGCTCGCTGGCAAATAACAAGCGAAGCGCAAATCTGTTTTTAAGGAGAGAAAAATCAAGCCAGTTATAAGGAAAACGTTGTATTCCTGAGTTGCTGGAAGAAATACCTTGCCAATTGCTATTGCAACACAGCCCTGATGACAAGAAGCTGCATAATAAAGCAAGTCCTTGTGCGATAGTGCCGGCACACTAGCTGCATGTTGGACAACAGCATTTCTAGCCATGTTCAACAGTGTGCTTGCTATCGCTCCTCCATTTGTTGAATTCAGGATGACCTTTGCATGAATAAAGTCAAATAGGATTAAGGCAGGAATTTTCAACAATGGGAAAGAGCAACAGATGTAGCCGACTTTGAACGTGGGAGGATTGTTGATGCACGGTTGCCTAAAGGGAGTGTCTGTGGTGACAAAAAAAAGAGGGGGGAGGAAAAAAAACCCCAACAATTTCCTAAAACATTAACCGCGTAAAAGAAAAGAAAATAAATAGAAAACAGTCCAAAGGAACTGAGTGATCCTGGTTTTTATTGGCATCGTGCTGAAGGCATGATTTTTTGATTCACTGCCTCCTTTTAAATCTGTTTCTTTCTGTTCTTTCAGCAGAAGTCTGTTCTCTGAAACTGGTGCTATATGAGCTATCTGAGGGGTTTGGGGTAGGTATGGTATTTTTAGGTTCATGTGTTTTGAGTTAAGGACAGCAAAAATGGGGGAAAAGAGATGTTGTTTATCTGGAGAATTAGCCATTTGAATACAAAATTTTTTTTATTTAATTTGTCCTGTGCAGAAGCACATAGATGGATCTCAAACAAATACAGTGCAAGCACTCTCTATATAGAGTGTTACAGAAAAGGGGGGGGGAAAGGTTAAATTATATTTAAAGCAAGAACTCTTTCTGATATATCTTAAGTAGTTTTATACTTTACGTACCTATTAGATATACTGAATTTGTTTTTATCTCAGTAAAAAGAGGACGTGCATATGTAGGATATTTAGAGGAAGTATTTGGTTACCTTTTTAAAATACAATAAATTCTCTGAAACTTAGTTTCATTATTGACAAGAGTTGTATTGTAATTTAGTAGATAGTTGTGTTAACCCCTAAGTGATACTTCATAGTTTGCAGTAATGAATAATGCACAAATTTAAATATCCTTCATATGTATAATTCAGACAAATCAGCTTTGAAAAGCATGCATGGGAAAAGCTTCTAAAGTGTGAATGAAATCATGTGCTCTAGCTCAGTGAAAGGGCTTTAAAAGAGCTAGCTAGAAACTAAAGTAATTAAGGAAATCATGTTGTAAATGTTGTGAAAAATATCGGTGAGCTTAATGTGTTAGTTCAACAGTAATATTTAAGAGCCTGATTAAACACCCACTGATTAAATGCTTTCACTGCTCTTTAAAGAGAGCTATGCCGTTGAGAGGGCAGTCTCTTACAGTAGAAAAATCATTTGGATTCAGAGGTTGTAGCATGATAAAACATCTTCTAATGCATCTTATCCTGCTTCTTCCCATACTCCTTAAGAGCAGGGCTTGCTGAGGTGAGCTGTGTGTTACCACTAGCTGATGACATGCCACAGTGTACTCAGCAGTTGTGACATGTCTCCCACCTCCAACATAAGGTGTATTTCAACAGATACTAAAAAAACTCAAACAAACCCCAAACAAAACAAAAAAAAAACCCCAAGAGCCCTATTGTTACCTGGGATTGAATATCTTCAAGAACGCAGCTTTAGGTGCTTGAGGCTTCATTCCTAACTTTTGTTACCTTAGTAAAGAGGCTGTGATGTTTAATTTTGGGACCAGGAACAACTTCATATGCATGCCTGGCGTCTTTAGCACCAAGAGCTGTTATTTGCCCACTGATTAAATGCCCATTGTGGCTGTAGGAAGTGGCCTTTATTTCCTTGTGGGCTCTGTACATCACTGCACACATTGTTAGTGAACGCACAACTGTGTGAAAGGCTGTTCCAGTGACACGGCGAAAACACGCGGAGAAATGTATTTTGAAGGAACAGTTGGGTGCTGACTGTCAGACACCTGGATTTTTGTTGGTGTTCGTGAGACTTAATGCAGAGTCCACTGAAGGCGGCGAGAAGTTGAGGTCCTGTAGTTGCTCCTGAATTAAGTTCCTGAGATGTGAAACCTTTTCTTCCAAGGTTCTATGAGTATGAACTGGGGCGGGTTAGGACAGTTTCTAGCTCCTTAGTTGTCTTTTGTGCGTTTGAAGGGTAATCCATAAAAAAGGGTGCTATCTCTTTTTCTTTGGTAGGGCCGTTAAAATCTCTGTACTCCCTGATGTCATCAACACCTTTGAGACAAGGTAATCCTAAAGCCTTGCAAGGGTCCAGTTTCTTGGCTTTCTTCAATGCAAATAGATCTTTAGAATCTCAGCCATCTGAGCTTTAAAAGTATCCTAAAATTTTACACCACTGAAAATATAAATAAAAACAGAATTCTGTTTTTGTATTCTTCATTTTTCCAAGTAACTGCCTTATATTTTATGTTTCCAGAGCAAAATGAAAGTCATTTTTACTTACAAAACAGATAGAATGTGTTTCTGTTATTTCAAGTAAGTTTGAGGGGTTTTTAATGTATTGAGATGGTATGTGTGTATTTTATCTGTGTGTGTGTATATGTAGGTATGTACAAACGTATCTTAGTATATTTGTAACTGTGATAAGTATGGTTATTTGTGGTATAAAAAGGTATATATGATTTATGTATACCTTTATATATAACAAATATACCTTTGTTGTCTGCATGCAAGTTTTCTACAAAGTGAATTCAGGCAGGAATTTGATACAGATGGCTTAACAGATCATAATTAAAGTGTTTTGTCCTAGAACCTGCTTCATAACTCAACCATATTCCGTAACACCGTGACCCCTTTTCATAATGATGCCAAGTGCTCTCAAGAACTCTGCCAAAAGCTCTTTTTTTTGTCTTTAAAGCAATGCTGAAGAACTGATGCTTTTCTAAAGTGCCCTTATGGCACTCTGTGCTATTGGTAGGTAGTCTGTCAGGACTGTCATTGACAGCAGTGACTCAGGAGCATAATGTGACTCAGTCTTTTGTTTTGAGACGTGGGTGTGTAGGTCAGAACCCAATCAATAGGCTTAAGTAGAAAACTATAGCAAACCAAATAGTGTGTCAATGCTCAAATTCTTATAACTGTAACCACAACCCTTCCATTGTACTTGAAATGCTAATAAAATATTACCATTATTATTTAAAAAAAAAAAAAAAAGGAAAATGAAAAATTGCCTTTGAGGGGCTTCCAGGGAAGGAGTTTTCTCTGCAAATGTGTTTAACTGTTTTTATATTTCTTTATAGCAAAAAGATTAAGCTTTTGCAAAAAAACAGGTTTGGGATTTTGCCTACTAGAATTAGGTTTTCTTTTAGGACAGTATCTTTTTTCTGTTGACATACTTGCCATTGTTTTCAAATGCAGAACCAGAATGTAGCTTAGGTATGAGTAATAGGGAATAACTAGAAGATGGTTCCAGTGAGAGCCTCCAAATTTTTAAAATGCTCTTCCATTTCTGGTCTCCTTGGACATGCAAATGGTTGATTTAAAATCACAATCTGTCTATTTTTTGCAAGTATTTAAAGAGTCGTAGAATCCATATAACACATGGCACATTAAGTGGTTTGCCTCAGAGCACTTTCATCTCTGGAAGAGTATTTCCTTTATTTTTTGGAGGAAGTTAGTAGTGTGACTGGTCCCCAAACACATTAAATATATTGTTCTGGATTTTGGGTCTTGTGGTTGGGTTTTTTTTTTTGGCACATACGAGCTGTAATTGGCCCTTCATCACCCTCAGTCTCCCTTTCCCCGACAGTGGCTCTGCCAATATTTGATGCCCAGTACAGAAGAAAAAGAATAAAGAAAGCAAGATCGTGCAGTGGCTCTACTTTACAACCAGCTTTTAGCAATTTCACATCCTTAAACTCCTGGACATTGTCCTTGCTGTTATCCCTGCATAAGTGATAGACTCTGTGTGGAGCCCTAGCCAGGTGGTCTGAGTACCACTGGGAAATACGTATCTTCTTGGAATGATTTGGGAAATAGATTCACATTAAAAAATATGCATATTTAAAATGGAGTTTTTTCATATTTATTGAGTAGAAAAGGCGTACAAGGCAAGACAAATCCTACTATAGCCTTGTTTTCTCTTTTGTCCTTTTCAACTGAAGAAAATTCTTTTAAAAATGGGTGGTGAGTTTGGCTGCGAGTTGTAGGTTTAAATTCCATACAAATTGACCTCTTTTTGTAGTGAAATTGGTTTCAAATACATTGCTTGTGTCTGCTGTAGAACAATGAAATACCTCTGTAGTGTTCCATAATTCATGGACAGGGATAGCATCCCCTAAGGCTGGTCTGGGGCATCCTAGTCAGACTTCTGCTCTGAAGAGTCTTCTAAACAGTGTGTCTCTACCAGCTGCAGAAGAGGTTTTGGGAGACCAGTCAGGCCAATCTTGCCTATCTAAACTCTGCTTTTGAGAGTCCAGTGCCCTCCCCTTTCTGCTTCCCCCCCNCAGCACTTAACACTGCCAAGGTTTTATAAATAAGAGATAATAAAAATCATTGCTAAATGACTTTCAAGTATCCACACGTGGTAAAAATACCTTATGTGAATGTAACTCATTGAGAACCTAAACTATGACTAAAGCAACATGCACTCTTTATATTTCCTAACTCATCATTCTCCCACTAGTGCTCCTGTTTGAATACTCTGTAAATTTTATCTGTAGGCAAAACTGCTCTTTGAACTCCCCTCCTCTGCAGCTTTAAAGGTAAGGGAGATCTTAGTCAAATGATGTCACTGTACTTGCTTCTCAGCCGTGTCTTGGGTCATGTTTCTGCTGCCAAATGTTGCCTAAAAGTCTGGAAAGCTCATGTTTATAAGATGATGGGTCCTACACCTTTAAATAATTTTAAGACACTCATGTACCTTGGAACTAACACTCAATATCAGAACAAACTTTGTAGATACCACTGAAGGCTCATTTAGAGCAGTTTGCTTTTATAAATTTATCAAAGTTTTGAAACTGCAGCTGTTTTGCTCTGTTACCAGAGCCTTCCCTTGTATTAACTTTCTCTTCCCTTTATTCTTCCCATTTCAAAGACTGTCATAATCATTTAATCTCTCGTTATGCAATTAGATATGTTGCTACGCTTTTATTAGCAAACTTACTGTCAGACTAGTAGTAATGCTCTAATTTACACTTCCCAAAGCATGGAAATTCCTGTGTAGGAATGAAGGCTCCCTTCTTTTCCCTCCTCCACCTATCCTGAGGTGCTTGTGCAGTGAAGAGTATTGCAGGAGAGTAAGATGTGTGAGTGATAAGTGCTCCACATTTGTAACACCCAGACACGATCAGACATGTCAAAGATAATGTATGAGGCTTGAGTGTGAGTTTTCTAAATTTGTGCTGCCTGAAATTTCCCCCCCCTGTAGCTCCTTGGGGTTCTCTGGTAAGTCTGATTTCATCCCCCTACCTGAGAGAGAGCAGAGAGAGAGAGAGAGAGAGAGATGCCTTCCCCCACGGGTCCTGCTAAGAGCACTGGTACTACTGGTTGGAAGACTGAAGTCTTCTGGTGCAGTCCTTCTGTCTGAGAGTCTCCTAGTTGTGTCTGCAGATGGGTATTTGGAATCAGCAGCAGCTCACACCAGAAACACATTAATCATTGCAGCATCTGGGGACCAACTGAGAGCCTTTCAGGAGTGCTTAATTTTATGTAACACACCGTGTAAAATAAGTCCAAAAGGCGCTTAAAATGTAACACTTTCTTCCCTTTGTGGAAGCTCAAAGCCATAATGGCTCTTCTGGATTTTAATCCATTGGACAATAGTGTATCGGGGGTCCAGTGATGTCATCTGTCTGTCACTTTGAGTTGGGGACAGTTAATGAATGGGTTAATGATTGGAATAGTGTTGAAAAACCAGGGAGTCGGGAATCTGTGTCTCTGATGCTGCCTTAGGAACACAGACCCCAAACAATCAGAAACACCTTTAGAGTTGTGTGTGGAGGAACACCCATCAAGCTGTCAGCTGGATGCGATGCTCGGGTGTACTGTGCACACTACGTGCCTAACAGTGCATGCCAAAAACCCTTTCCCATTCCTCACATTACCATTTTGTAGCAGGGCTCCTCTCTCTCAGCAGTTTGGAATACTTCTCATATATATCATCTGCAAAATTTGTTCCTTGAAGTCAAAAATCAGCGTTTTGTCTCAAAGTTTTTAATATTACAATATTAAATAATAATAATATTGTATAATAGTGTAATATTTTGCTCAAAAATTTTTCTTTTTTCTTTATCTGACAATTTCTTTCTTTTTTGCATTAGGGAACTTAAACCAGAATAAAAAACTACTGCTGAACAAATTCTGGAGTTCCAAATATTAAGCTAAATTTTTAAATGTTAACTTAAATACTGTATTGAATTAGTGGAGGGGAAAAAAACACCTATCTCTGTGGACAGTGTACTAACATTTAATTTAAAATTTTATTGAGTAGATCCTGGGGCTCATTTATGAGTTTTACATGTGTTAAAAAAATGAAACCCAGAAGACCTGACTGCTGTGCTTTGCTGTAACACCCCTGGAACGTGGCTAACGCCCAATTACTGCATGCTTAGACTTGGATGGGAATTACAATTGAGCTGTAAAATATTTTGACAGTTTCCAACTGTTGTGTGGTTATTAGCCAGGCATCATAAGAAGGCGAAATACAGGGATTTGATTAGGTTTGTATCACGATCTGCTTAAATAAGGACTTTCAACATAAACACGTAGTGTAAAGTGTTAATCGGAGGCAGTATTTAATTATTAGCAGCTTTTCTTGAGTTCTGCAGGAGAGAATTCCTCTCTCCCAAAGATTTTGATTTCTTAAATGAGACTTGCCATACCTTTATGCTTCAGCTTTTCGTTTACAAGCTTTTACTTGTTGAGTGCTAAAAGCATAACCACACCAAATTTAATTTGTCGCATGAAAATTATGTGTGTATTTTTCAAGAGGATAGATTTGCCAGTGTTGAAGCTAGAAAAGCTTGTGTTAATTACATATTATAAACCAAAAAGGATATTTTTATTTAACATGTATTTCTCCTTTTAGTTGAACAAGTTCTAGTAATTAGCAAATTTAGATAGTGTAAGAATTCCTGGAAAAATATATGTTAGGCCAAGTGGCACTTGAATTGCTGTTACTCTTACATGTATTTTTATTTTTAAATGAAACTAATAAAGCAAAAATATTCAAACTGCATGCAAATTAAGCTCCAGATTGTGCCAGTCTTGTTATGTTCATTAAGCTATTGAATCCTTGAGTAGTGGCTGTTATTCCGTGGGGGCTATTCACAGAATAAGGTACTATTCAGAGAGGTAAAGATAACAATCTGCCTTCACACTGCTTAAATAATGCTCATTCTGTTGGGCAACTAAAATAAGAATATTCAAGCCTGCCATTCCTTAATTTTTCACTTGCTTTTATTTAGTTATGCTTTTTTGTTTTCTCTGTTGTTTATGGATGGGGCTTGTGAGTGAGGCATTCTGTTTCTGGTAGAGAAGACTTTTTGAAGTGTTATCTTTTTTTTTTTTTTTTCTCCAACAAAAAACCCCTCTAAGGTAATTTTTGTTTCCTGGTTCACTCTGCTGGTGACATCTCTGCTGTAGCTGAGAACTGAGTCCAGCTGATTTGGTTACCAGTGTTGCTTACATCTTGGTTTGCCAAAATACCTAATTTCACCCAACTGCAGTCGGGTGGGGGTTTTGTTCTGTCTGTTGTCTTGGGTTTGACCTTGAACTGTTACCTTGCAGGTGGAAAAACCTTTCCAATGTCTCCTAGATTTTAAGGTGGCTTTGTGACTTTCTGTAGAGATGTGCTGACTGGGCGAGAGCCTTCCTCTCTGGTGGTGCTCAGGAGGAGCAGTTGGGGTTACAGTTCTTCAGTAACCAGTCTCCTGAACGACTGAAAGAGAAAAGGCATGCTCTGTACAGCTGTTCATTTGGAGAGCTGTTCGTGGTTATTGAACTTTCTGTGTATTCTCACCGGTACGTGCCAGGCGAAAACCCAAAATGCGCCGTGCTTTGCAAGGAGATCTGATTAACGTGGGGGCAGTTGGTGCAATGAGTTGCTTATGAGACAAATAATATCAGCACCTCCACTCTGGCATTTATTTTTAATGCAAGAAGTGGGTTTTTTGGTAGGTGATGTGAGAGGCCGGCGTGAAGTGTTGCTGGGTGGGAATTGGGGGTTTTCCAGCTTGCTTTCCCTGCTGCCCGAGTGTGGAGGGGAGCTCTGCCAGGCTCCTGCTCGCTGATGGCAGCAGCCTGGCCATGGCGTGTCCTTTCCCTGTAGGCTCTGGAGTTGAGCAATGCAGGGAAGTTTCATCTGAAGCCCTTGGTCCATCTACTTGCCCAAAGGCCACGTTTTCCTTTACAAAATGAAAGATTTCTGCAACCTGTTGTTAAAGAGCTCCAATAAGGAGACATCCGTGGCTTTCTCTGGCAGTCTTGGGTGCTTTATTACACTGTATTTTAGATTGCTCCTCCAGGTGTCTGACCTATTGCAATTAAAGCCTGTAACTTCATTTTGGTAAACACTGGCATGAGTGACAAAGGGGTTTCTTTATCCTTTAGAGTTTTATATGCTTGAAGAATTACTGTGTTACTTTCCTTTATCGTTTTTCCATAAGATAAATGACCTGAACATGCTCCAGATTTCTTAACACTTACCGNGCATCAGGGAAAACTGAACATAGAATTTTTGTTGTGCTTTTGTTGATGCTGAGTGGAGTGGGAAAGGGACTATGTGTCTTGCAAGCTTTGTTCCTGTCTGTACATCTCAGTATGGTGTTTGTCTTTTTCACAACAACCTGATGTTGTTGACTTTATGTTCAGCTTCAACAGACAGTTTCCCCCACATCCTTTTGTGAAGAGCTTTTACCTAACCAGTTCTTCCTCATGCTGCATTTATGTAAATTATTACTCATTTCTATGTTTCACTTGTACCTATTGAATTTCATACTGTTTCCTTCAGGCCTTTTCTCCTTTTTTTGTGGAGTTCTCCTGCATTTGCTGTCCATCCCAGCTTCTTGTCTGGTGTATTGTTCACCTTCCTAATTCAGACTTTCACTGAACCCAAGAAACGCTCTTGCAGAACTCCTTTTAATGCATAATTCCAAGAACAATTTAAAACTAGTCTTGAATACAGTTTTCAAGCCTGCTTTGCACTTATGTGAGTCTCGTTAAGGCTCTGTTTTCTGTGTTTCCTTATGAGAACACCTTGAGAGACAATTAAAAGTGCTCAACTATGTTCATAATCTGTTATCTGATGCTTCTGCCCTCCCCTGCCTGCTTCCCTCTTACAGAAGGAACTTGGACTGATAATTGTGATTTGTTGATAGCAAATTAATGTTTGTTGCTTGTCTTCTTTTAACTTTCATATGCTAAGAAGCACCTTAATTATTTGTTCCGCCTCTTTTTCCTTAGCTTGTGTGCATTCTTCCAATTTGTCTTTTTCTTATGCATTTAAAGACTAGAAGGAAATACAGTCTTTTCCTACTCTTCTAATATCTCCCCTGTGTTAAAATCTTCAAACTGACCATTCGTTTCAGACATTGTTTCATGTTGGTTCTTCCAGTACCCTAGGATTACATTAAATGTGTTCTGCTGATCTGAAAGCATCTGGCTTATCTGAGCTGTTTCCACATGGGGCTGAAATTTGACCTTTTTGTGTCTCTGTGAGTAATGCTTGTCTCCAACTTGCATCTGACTTGTAGAATAAAGACAGATGAAGAAAAAAGAAAGGTATGTAATTTCAGGTCATCATCTATGGACAGCTTCTCCTTACCACTGAGAGATGAATCGATATTTTTATTAATCTCCATTTTGTGATTTTTTTACACAGAATGTTTATCAAGGCAAAAACTTGTTTCCATTAAATTCTCATTTATCTGTAGCTGTCCTAAGGAGCTTTATCCATCTTTATGCCTGATGTGAGCTCATGGACACAAGCACCTCATGCAGGATTGTGGAATATACTGATTTTACTTCCTCTGTCAGCCAAGAGGTGTATTATGGCCTTCAGAGATACTGTGTCATCAATACCAGACTTAAAAATACTGAATACTCTAAGCTCCCCCAAACACAGAGATTGTTTTCCTTCGTTAGTGCCGTACCTGCACAAATCTGGTGGCTGTGTTCTGTTCTCAAGTATTTTAAAACAGAGATTTCTCATGAGCGAAGACTAACGCTTCCATAATTCTGCCTATGGTAGTGCCTTAATAGAAATGATGAATAGATTTACAAGATAGGTAATAAAAAGTTTTGTGGAGCAATGTTACCTTAATGATCCAACATCAGAAGGTTGCCTGAAAAAAAGATGCCTGTTGAAATGTTCAGAAGAGTGGGATAATGACTTGTGTTTATTTAATGGCTCCGTCAAGAGAAATTCCTGCAAAAGCAACAAGAGTTCACTGTTTTTAGGAAGAATTGGCAGTGCCTCTCATTTTTTAGTTTGCCTTGTGTTTTCTTTTAGAAGAGATTCTTGTGACCTTTTCTGACAAGCTCTAACACTTCCATTGTTTGCTGCAGGCCTTTGAAATGTGGCAGAGATAGCCTTGGGCCCAGGGAGGTGCGTTTTGCTAGTTCAGTTCACATTTAACAAAGTTAAAAGCTTTGAAAATTGCTATTCCTCATCTGTGGTTTAAGTTGCTTAACTCTGGCAACCTGCCCAAAACCCTGAACGTTCCCATCGTGGCAGAGAGCCAGGGATTGTGAACCAGCAGCATCCTGGTAGCTCATCTGGGCTTCCAGCACAGATTACATGAGAGCAGAGACTTCAGCCCACAATGCCACCGGGGCAACTGGAGAAAGGAAGGTGGACACAAGGAAAACTGCGTGTCTTCTGAGAGCAGAAAAATGAGGCCCCATCCCTGCATGTGATCTGCTCATACTGTTCCATTACAAACATGGGTAATCATCAGAGACCCAGCTCCGCGTTGGCTTCTGCTTAATGGTATGAATTATAAACCTTTCTTGTTTTTTTTTAATTGAAAACATGCCGTTCAAGACAAAGAGTACGTGACCTCGGGGAAGAGAAGACAAGTGAGCCTCAGCCAATCCCTTTATAATGGTTGAATCTGAGAAGGAGCTCTCTGTAACTTTTTTCCTGGCCGTACTGACCATCAGGTGAAACTACTTGCACATAAGTAACCAGTTCATTATGTTGTCTCAGATTTGTGTCTCTTTTACCAGCTCGTTAACATTAGCTTCTCTCTGCCATTAGCTAATAAATTTAGGGCTTCTCAGCCTGGTGAGGTGGCTGCCCTCACTCCTGTGTAGTTCTCTGCTAAGAACATCCACAGGGGGAGGATTGTCATCCTGAAATAAATAGTCTGTCTTGCTCTTAATTGATTGCCACGAGCAGATACACTTGTGTCCCTTTGCCCTCGTGAGGCAGTTCTCTAGTAGTTGATGTGTTGTGGCTTTTGGTTCTGAAGGTTTAGAGTTTAATTCCGAATACTAGGGTCCTTTTATCCTTTTAATCCCCAATAATGAAAACCAAACCAAAACCCTAAAAGGGTCTGCTAAGAAAACCTTACTTCATTACTGGACTAAGTAAAAGACAAAGAGAGGCTGCCAGCTAATTACAAAACTTCCCAAATGAAGTACTTAGCAGTAGCCTCTGTTACTGCAGTCTGTCCTATCTCTCTGCACTGGATGCCTGTAGGTTACATGCACGTGCACGTTTCGGTTGTATGACCACATACGGTAATTTTCCACCAGACCACTTCCTCGATGCTCGGAGTCACCAGAGGCATTTATCTGCAGGGCTGCTTTCCTTTCTTTTGCCAGGCATACTTCGGAAAAGCCCTTTCCAGAATCGTGGCCATCAAAATGAGTAACAGGCAACTGAGAACCCTTTAGCGTGAGATAATTTGACCTACTTGACCAACAGCTAATTTAAGGTGTGTCCTGAGGGTTTCACCTTCCTCTTCACCTTGCTGTGAGAGCTCAGGCAGATGTCTAAATGTTAAGGTTGTGACTAAACATGGACTGGTTTGGTTGTGCCAAAATTAGACCTGTAAAAAGATAAGCAATTAAAAGCTTATGCCTGAGATTTTTAAGATGAAATTTTTTATTTTATTGCCTATCCACATTAGCTGTAGGCACAATCAGAAGAGTGAGGAAGGAAAAGTTTTAGAGATGTCTGGTGCTGATGAAACCTGGAGGTTACCTAAATACTGCTTATTAATCATACATGGGAAATAAATGCAATGAATCTGTAACTTGTGTCCAGCAGCTGGATTTTCTTACCTCCTTTATTTTCAGGGACAGTAGGAGCAAGAGACCATAACCATGTAGCCATAAACCATGCCAGTGCAAACAGAGATCACAAAGTTAAAAAATGTGTGCCTAAAGTGATGTGTTTGTCTTTCAGAGTAACAGGACAGCAGAACTCCTAACATTTCTTTCTAGGAAATGTGTATTTTCTAATATATGGATGCCCTTCCCTTACTAGAAGCAAAGACCAATGCCGCTGGTATTTTATTGTGTCACTGAAGCCATCATAATGTTATGGTGACCTGCTACATAAAAAAATAACTAACTAGCCTAAATAAAGAACATCTCAGCACGGCTGGGTCATCAGGATAGTTTTTTTCCATTTTTGGAATAAAACAGAAAGCAATTTTATTCTATCTTTGCACTATTCCTATATTGAATTTGATATTCCTGATACTAGTAAAAATCATCTTTTGACTAGGCCCAGACTGTTCCACAGCTCAGGATAAACAAAACTGAATACATGTTGAACATGTACAGACCTTGCGAAAGGCATAAATTCTATTTAATGAGCCATATTAAAATTCTAATACTCCCAGGCTCCTGTGAGTGGTTTAAAAAACAAAATTCTGGAGTATCACCTTGATGATACAAAATTATCTATTTGACTGAAAGGTATTTGGTGTCTTGTTCCTATTGCGCCTTATCCAGCTTCTCAGACTTCTCCATTCAGCTGAGTTTCCTATACTTTTTCGACATCCAGCCATATGCTGTAGATTTTCACTCAGCTACTTATGCATTACTCTTTTTTACCTTATCTTGCATTTTAATGGTTTCACAATTTTCAGTGAGCCCCAACAGCACTGTAGTTTCGATAGGGGTGAGGGAAAATCCCTTTTGTTCTGCTCAGTCATGTAAGTAAGAGACCAATGTCTTACTTGCTGCTTGAGGAAAAAAACTTGCTTGTTCATTTTTTGGAGGTCTTTCCTATTCTGACTTTGAGGTCTATCTCAATCTCAGCTTCCTCTCCTCCCACAGTTAATTACCAGTCCTGAGTGGTTCTCTGAGCTCCTTTCCTCTTGTGGAGTTGTGTTCATTAGTATAAAACTCAAACCACAGAAGTCTTCCACCGAGATCACATACATTTTTTTTCCCTTAGTCCTCTGAGCATCTTTCTCTTCCAGCCTTCAACACTGTCTCCTGCTTTCTTTAAACTCCTCTACCCCAATGCAACCTCCCTACAAGCTCTTGAGTAGCTCAGACAGAGCCCCTACAGCCTTCCTTCTGGCTGCACCATGTGTCTCATACGAGGTCTTGGTCCATAGCCCCATGTCCCCATCAGAATTTCAGTCTTGATTTCCTTCTCCTGAACTCTTGATGTGCCTGGTGCTGTGTTCCTGAGAGCACCAAAACAACTCTTTAAATATTTCCAAATGTAGAGATGCAGGCTCATATTTAAAGCTATTGTCCTCTTGTTAACGCAGAGTAATGGTCTGATGGAATAATATCCCAAGAGGAAAAATGCATACACTATAAAACATATTAACTGAGCTTCCAGAACACGTAAAAGAAGAATAGAGACTTCAGTGCTTTTGTTGAGTGTGAAACAAAGATATCCTGAAGCTGGTGCTGACTCCAGCTGATAAATCCATCCACATGATGGTGCATTTAGATCTGAGCTGAGCGTGTGAGGGACCAGCTCTGGAACCTCTGCACTTTCCAAGCGGTTATCCCACAGCTGGGTAAAAGTCAGTGGCATTAGATTCCATAACCTGTTGATCAGCGAGCAGGTGCAGCAATGCGGTGTGGATATCTCATACCCTTTAGAGGTGTTTCCCACCAAGTTCTCAGGCCCTTTGGGTTTTGAACTCAAAAAGGTAAGTCCTGACTGCCGTATCGTTTGTAAGAGTTGTGTCGTCAGGGCTTAAAAGAATGATGTGAGAAAAAGCTTATTACATTTTCATTCATCTGATTAGTTCCTGCCAATCTTGTAGAGCAAACACATGCTAGGAGTAGGCACTTGGTAGCAGTTGTGTTTGTACCAAACCGGTAATTAATACGTACAACATACAGGTATTGAAAGAAAATGTTTTTCATAATGACGTTTCACAAATTAAGGCAAGAAAAACTAAATCAGAACTAACCTTTTTTAACACCTCTGAAGGCATGTCAAGTACTAACACAGTTCTACCTTTACTCATGTATTTTCCATTGTGTCTTGAGTGGAATGCTTTTATCATATATTAAATAACAAAAGCTTTGACTCAGGTGGTGATTAGGAGCGTAACCTTGTCATAGTATTAACTTCACCTTTATCCAAAAGAACTTGGACTACTAAGTGTGGAAAGAAAACCTTATGTAACTTCTGCTTTATCAGCTAAGAGACGAGAAAATTGTGTAAGTACATTATGCACATCCTAAATCTTGTATATTCTGGATAAAATACTTTTAGAAAACCTAATATAAATGGAAAATCTAACAAACACAGAAAAAAAGCTCCATCTTTAGTATAGATTTCCAAGGAATTGTAATCCAGCTTTTTAAAAATTGATAACTTTTAAATTAAGTGTGAAATTCTGCTAAATTTATTGTTTTAATAACTTTGGATTCCTATTGTAAAACCTGGTTTTAAATTCAGGTACATCTTCAGTATGTTAGATGAGTAATTAAGGCATTTGAATGATGATATTGCATAAGATGATTTCAGAGTTAACCAGAAAGCATTTAGGTGGTGACTGGAACATTTCAAATTTTGTGGAGAATTTCAGCAACAAGTATTGGGACCTAATAGTTGACATTTAATCTATCTGCTCTATGATTTGAAGAAGTGACTTTGGGTTTTAAAAATTTGTTAAAATACTATCTTTCTACAACTTCATAGAGCTGTTTTAATTATTGTCTCTCTATAGTGTTATTTCCATAAATACAATTTATAATAACGAATGTATTTTGAGTAACGTAGTACCTTAAATTTTAATTCAATGGTTTTTCTTCAAGTTGTGAAAAAACAGGAGAAAAACATCATCTTAGTTATTTCACTCTGAGTCTGCAGTAACTGTCTGGCAGCTCCTATGCAATATTTGTTTATCTGATTAGATCTTGTGCACGGTAAAGAAAGTTTATAATTTGTTCCTTCTTTTCCTTTCCTATTTTGTGTATCCCTGTTAAGCTCTTAATTCAGTGTGTTTAGAGATATTTGTCTCATTGTTAATGGATTTGTTCATGCTGATTCAAATCGTTGACAGGATTAAAAAAAAAAATCAATTTTTAACAAGTTATTTCGTACATATGATGTATTTAAAAAAATGTCACCGCAAGGTATACACTTTGCACTTCCTAAATGAGTTAGAAGTGCTTCCATCTGATGAGGAGGCAGTGCATTTATGAAACAGCTTTTTAGGGCTGATTGTGACGGTAAATGAAAAATTCCTCCCCTGGTTCTGCATGGTTTTTTCCCCCCCAGAAGCAGTGAAGACAAAAGCAGCTGACAGCAGCTAATTGCTGAGCACTGACAGGCTTCAGTCAAGGGGGGGCATCGTTGGTCTTTCGCAAATAGACAATAACGAGGAAATACGTCTGGAAATCCATAAACTTAAGTGGCTGTGAGATAGTGAATTACTTGCTCTGTTTATCTTAATTTTGGGAACCTCTGGTTCTGAGGAGCATCAACAGCTTGTTTGTTGTGTGTACGTGCTTTTCATTGTGTTACGTTGAAAATACAAGTGATCTCAGTTCTTTCGCTGTAATTCGGATTCAGGATTTGTGTCAGTTACAATTCTCTCTGATTATGTCTAAGAAGTTTTTTAAGTGGCAATATTTTTTTTAGGGAAATAAGTGTGTGAGCCTTGAAAACATCGGCTGCAGTCAGCAAGTTCTCTGCTGAATTTGAGGAGCAGCGGATGGTCTGACAAAGGCCAAATGCCTGAAATATTCTGGTTTAATTCTTGGTTCACGCCGACTAAAAGGGTCAAAATAACCTTTTTGGAAATGGTCGTTGCTTGCTGACCATTCTTGTTAGAAACCGCCGCCTGATATCAATTTAGGTCCAAAATTCCTTTACCACGTCGGAAAGCTAAAACCTGGAAGGGGGAAACTCTTTGGGTATGGTGGGAAGTGGCTGTTCAGAACCACGGGGCCATAATTGCCTTTATGCAATCGCACACTCACATGGAAGGAGCGCCAAGACCTGCGTGGCGGAGCCCGTAGGGGAGCAACACACCCATCGTATGTCGCGACTTCGGTCCCTCCCCGACGCGACGGTGGATCGCGACTCATGGCAAACTCTGCCCCCTGCTCTGCCTGGCCCTTTGATCCAGTCCCACTGTTATCTTCTTTAAAAGTGAAAGAGATTTTGGGGGATGCTTTTCCATGGCTACGTTTTGGGAAATGTTTTCAAGGCTGTGTGTCCCGGGCTGTGCGGGATTGTGCCTTGAGTGTTTCAGCGCGTTGTTTCCACTGGTACAATTGTTGGCCTCTTCCCCTGCGTCGATCTGGAATCCTGTATATCTGCATCCTTTGGAGACAAGTGCCTGGGGCAACAACTGGAGATAATAACTTGCGATTTGTGTCTTTTGCAAGTTACAGTCATTGTAAACTGACAGCTGTGAAGGACCTAAACTCACATCAAAGGATACAGATCATCTAGTTAGGTCAATTAATGTTAATTCTCATCTTCCATTAAATTCTTTTATCATCATCTCTCTTTTTCTTCTCTTTTTTTTCTTTTTTTTTCCCCAGCCAAGCCCAATACCAAGTCCTGTTTTGGGGAGAAAGCCAAACGCTAGTCAGTCATTGCTTGTGTGGTGCAAAGAAGTTACAAAAAACTATAGAGGAGTGAAAATCACCAATTTTACTACATCGTGGAGAAATGGTTTATCCTTTTGTGCAATACTACATCACTTTAGACCCGACCTAATGTAAGTTGTGTACTCTTTGCCTGCATAAGCTAACTCTCATAGAACTACAGTACAATTAAGTTTACGTAAAAATCAAATCCCTGCTCGTTTCAGATGTTGAACTGTTTTCACCCTTTCCTTTCAAGCAGGAAACCAACCTTTCTAAGAAACCACGTTTATGAATGCTCAAACTTTGTGACCTCTTTGCTCTCCCCTGTTGCGTAAACAATTATTTCTCCCCTCTCTGTGATTTGTTTTTCTTCTTCTTAATCTTATACAAAGAACTGACTTCAAGATGATTATGAGAATTGGGCCGGTGTTGAAATGAGATGAGAGGAATAAGCTCTTTGTATGCTGACAAGGACGGATTACCTCCTGGTAAATTTGGTTGTCAAGGCTGGCCTCTAGTCCCTGCCTTAACTTCTTTTTTAGATGGAAAGCTTCAGGCAATGAAACATGTAATCGGTGTTTATTTATTTATTTATTTATTTTATTCCTTTAATTTTCCACACTATTAGTTTTGTTGATTGAATTGCTGTGAAATTGCTAGTTACTATATGATATTATTGTATGTCAAATTTTTAGATTTAGTTTGTTTTAAAACTGCTGCTTTTATCAAATACTGTACATACCCACTGTGCCATTTTCCCCCTCAGTGACTACAAGTCCCTGAATCCTCAAGATATTAAAGAGAACAACAAAAAGGTAAGAACTGCCAGGGGAAAAAGAATAATAATAAAAAAAAAAAAGACATAGCCTCAATTTTGACTTCACTGCAGGTTTTTATTAATTTTGGGGAAGTGCAGTTGTTTTGTAAGGTCATAACTGCGGCTCACAGAGGATATTCGGCCTCCCGTGGCTCAAATCAGATGCATTATTGACTCGAGTTTGTCATGGTTTTAACATTCACAACAAGTTCGAGGCTGGCATTAGACTTTTAATATTTGTATGGCCTGGCCAGCCTTCTGTGAGCGCTCCTGATTTTTCCAATCAGCCACGTAATTAAAAGAAATTAAAAACGTAGCTGCGCTTGGACTGTCGCACACAAGGCTTCTCTTGCAGTTGCTTCACCAGGGCTCTGGGAATTGGGCACAGTTGATGTTGCTTCCAGGGTGATTTTCATGTTTTGAAAGATGAAATTTTACACCTACTCTTACGCTGCACCAGGTGAAAGAAGCGGTACGTGCAACACGGGAGGAAGTTCAGGGTAAAAGGTGTTGAGACAATACTTTGCAGATAAACTGAAATATTAGGAAAATAGTTCACAGCCTTGTGCTGGGCGACTGTTTTAATCTGCTCTTTGTAGGTGCAAAGATTTAAAAAGTTTGGAAGAAGAATTCAGTCTGAAGAATTCAGAAGAGTTCAGTTTGGGAATCACCGGAAGGCTTTTTATTTTTGGTCACTATTTTAGGCGTGTTACAAGTTTCAGTTGGGCCCTAGGGATGTGTTTAGGAATTAAAATTTTCATGTGAGTCACTGATAATGAAATTGTTCCTGAAGAACATCTGAAAATTGTTCTTAAATATCTGCCTTCTTAATGCTGGGATTTTGTTTCCATGCTGCTTTAAAGTGCACTAAATTTAACTGGGATGAAGGTATAAAAATATACTTTGAATAAATGAGGTTCAGTAATATATGGCAGACCTATCTACAGTCTAATATTTAGCTATGTAGAATTTCTGAAAGTGCTTTATTAAAAAGCGTTGGTATTTATATTTTAATGTGCCTGCACGCTTATGTGTTAGCCAGGCAGTTACTTGTCTTTAATTTAGTACTTATGTTTTATAAATAATGAAATATCTCCGAGCTGCTGCTATCTAATGAGTCTCTTGGCTGTTGATATTTTTTTTCATAATAATATGAGGACTTATGATGACCTAAGTGAATTATCTGTGACATCACATTATTTTCTGTGACCAGACGTTTTTGTACTTCAAGTTTTGTTGAGCGTCTGGGCTAATTAAGCCGGATTATAAAAGAGAAAGAATAGATTATTAATTAAAACTGTTAGCAGTGTGATCAGTCATCTTTTCTTTATGAAACCGTGATGGCAAACAGTGAACTTTTTAGCCTGTCTCTCTTACAGGGTTTAGTTCCCAGCATTGAGGAAATAATGATTGTTGTTATTGTGCAGGTTTTTTTTCTTTCATCACTTTGCCAGCCCTCTCCTGACAGCCACCCTGAGTATCTCAGTTGCTTCCTGCAGATTTATTTCCTGGTCTCACACAGTTCTGCCAGATAACCCCGTGTGCCCTTGGTTGGAGTGAATGCAACACTGCCAACAATGGCTGCCTAGAAATTCCATGCAGATATGTAACACATTTGACAGGATTCCTCCTAACCAATTAAAATAACATCTTTGGATGAATAGGATGATTTTCTTTGTCCGAAGCAGCCTTTTTTTTTTTTTTTTTTTTTTTTTTTAAATGTCTATTTCCCCCCTCAACCCGGCTCCCTCTGCAGAAGGAAAACCGTAGACTAAAGCTTAAAGGAGTATATCTTTTAGAAGTGCATGGCCTTGTTTGTATTTTAACAAAAAAAAAAAAAGAAAAAAAAAGAGATCTTAAGAGACAACTATTTCAGTGCAAATACTGAGTATAATTACCCGTGGAAATGCACTGTTACAAAAAGCCCATCATAGAGGGTCTTTCTACCACACACCGACCACTCGTGAATTTGGTGCTGCCACTGATGCTGAATAAAAAAGGGTATTTACCTGTGACATCTGATCTTGGCCAATATGTCACTGTGTTACAGAGCTGGGAAATGATTGGAATACTGCCTGTGGTGCTTGTGCTGATGGATCCCAATTGATGTCTGTCAATCAACTTGTCAGTAAATTAAAAAAATAAAAAAAACTTCATTGGCAGGTTGGTAAATAGGCTTGGTATCCTGAGTGTACGTGCATAAAAAAATCCCAAACAGCTACTACGTTGACATCAGTCCAAGTTGAAATATATTTTTAGTGCACATTGCTAATTCAAATTTCTGTCAGGAACAAAAGAGAAACCAGGATTATCTTTGAGAAAATCAGAAACATTACCAGGATACTTTCCCTGATGGTCCGAAGAGTTGTGCTTCTACTTAAATCTCAGATACAGCTAACTACCCATATAGTCTTCCCAATGGCATTAACCAGCTAATTTGATTTAATATGTCTGTTCGATTATTATTAAATAATAATGGAATTAAAAATAATGGAAAATGTATTAAAATTACAGCATACTGGCAGTATAGTCCCCTATCAAGAATATTGCTAATAACATGTCCTGCACTTTAAAAATTTAAGCTACTAAACAACACTTGGCTGGAGCTTTGAGGGGATCAAGGAATGAGAAGTAGAAGGGCACAAGAGTGTGTTTCTAATAATGAATTTCAGTTTTTAATTATTGTTTAGAGAAGCTTGTTTCATTTGAGAGATTATTGGGTGGGAATAGTAATATATCTTTTGGATGTTCAATTGGCACTTTCAATTTTTGGGATACTTTTCCCCCAGGTTTTGTCCATTTCTAAAAAATGCCTCAATATATTTGAATGTAAAGGATTGTCTTAATAAAATATTCCATTTTTAAAAGGAATGCTTTAAATTATACCTTTAAGCAGAATAATTCAGAATTACAGGGGTAGTATTGAGTCAAAATGGAAAAAATTCCTTAACTTTAATCTGGAGTCATGTTTTTATAGTAGGTGTTTATGCTCACTTCTACAATTTGATTCCACAAAATCATTAGCACATATCTAATTGCACGTTTGTGAGGTGCTTGTTGGCCTCAGTGGGATCATGGAGGAGCTGAGTTTAAACATGCAGATAAATAAACATTTGCAAAATCAAGGCTGATTTATGCCTCTGTTTAACAAAAAGAATTTGACTTGGAAAATTTACTCTGTTGCAAACTAGTTAGAAACATGAGGCATTTGTAAATATGCTGGAATATCAGGAAGCTCCCAGCTTTTCTAGCAGTAAAGGAGAACCCACCACACACAGCTGTATGGACATGTCCAGAAGACACGATTGCTATTTCTAGAGCTAATGTCTTTAAAACATTGGCATGATAATCTCATATTTAATGTATTTTAAAAGGAGAGAAGCAAAAATGTGTCTCATCGAGACTGAGAATGAGAGGGGATAGAAAATAAGTATCCAGCATCAGTGGGAAATAACTGTGTTTAATCCCAAGCATCCCTGGAAGAACTGAGCAGGCAGCAAAAAGTGATTGCAGCTATATTGAGAATATCCATCATTCCAAATTCAGTCTTGCTGTAGTGTTACTTCTAAGCAAGTGCCTTTCCTGACAGCCCTGAAACACTGTCCCCACCTTCATTTGATAGACCCTGGGAGATACTCCTAGGATTTAGTTTTATTAGCATATAAATAAGAAATTAAGAGTATAAAAAAGTTCAGGTCAAATCACATCTATGGGCTTTGGCTGCCCTGAACTGCTGTGCCTGTCCTTAGGTCCTTTCATTCCTCAGGTGGTAACTCCCACTACCTGCAGTGTGGGGTAACAAGTTATTCATGCCACTGAATCAGCAATGACCCACTTAAGCCAACAACAAATCCTGGTGTTGCCTTTAGTCCACAGACAGCACAGCTGGCTTGCTACACTTTCATGCCCAGCCTGTTTTCTGCTGTCGGATGAGCATTCATCATTCCTGGTACCTGCCACGGTTTGAGCTGCCCACCCAAAACCCTGCCCTGCTCTCCTTGAACTCCCCATTCTCTCTGCTCCTCATGTCTATTCAGTTCCACCTGTCTTGTCTCCCCTCCATGTCCAACCTGATCCTGCCCCTCCACCTCTGTTCCCCAAGACCGGCTAAATGACAGCTGTCCCTCTTGTACCATCTGAGTTCTTTCCATTCTCTCCCACCTATCATTTTGCTGCTGTTCTGCTCCGTCTGGAGTTCTTTATCAGCAAAGAAATCAGTCACGTTTGCCACAGCTACCCCTGTATCTAAGCACGGCTCTATGTTTATAAATGGCATAACAATCTCTCATAATAAACCTTCCCAGGAAATGATGCCACCCCCAAGACCAGCAGTGATTTTAGGCCAAATCATTTTGAACGTGGAAAGCCAGAAGAGCTTAAAAATAAATTATTCGGACCATTTCTATGCCTAGATAAACTCTGTGAATCATTTGTTATAGTGATATAAAACATTACTTCACCTAAAATGCTTTGGCAAGTTCTACCTGAGCATGAGGGGAAACATGCAGAGTTTCAGGAAGATAAATTCCTATTTTTGGTAGCAGATTTTGAAAAGTGGCTGAAACAAAAACTGTTTGACACTCACGTAGGGAATCACATTGCAAAGGGAAGCAGAGAGCCTCCTTTTCTCAGAGCAAGCAAAATGACTGCGTGTGCTGAGAGCTGGCCAGCCCAGCCCCATGTTCTGTCTCACCACCGAACATTTACTAGTATGAAAACTAGGATTAAAAAAATCATAATTGATTTCTCTCCTTTTTTTTTAATTTTTTAAATATTCATCTGAAACTAAAGAAGTTCAGGAAAAAGTGTAAAGCTGGGGTTGAGTTGAAGCCAGTGATGTGTGTGATTGTTTCCTTGTGAGAGGACAACCTTCCCATCCGTGTCTTAAATTTAGCATCTGCTTTTGTTCAAAATAGCGTAGGAACAACTGTGAACATTGTAAACCCCTTCAGAAGATGGTGAAAAGGAGCTGCAGGATTCCTGGGGGAGGAGAAGCCCACATGCTTTAACCGAGTGTATCTACGCTAACAGGAGGCCTTTTAAAGGCTTCCTTGAAACACAATATTGTCTTCCAAGGTTAATCCAGGATAGTAATAATTAATTGTAAATTGAGAAACGGCTTTAATTCTTCAAAACTAGAAAAACCTGATGCACCAAGCCCACTCACTTAAAGGGCCAGCAGTAAGACAATGCGGCCTCACAAAGTGGGAGGCTTGCAACTGTTTTAGCTTTTAGAAATGAAAGTGAAATGGGAATGATTTTCACTCTCTCTTTCTTACAAATGTAGCATCAACAGATGTTTTTAGAATGCATTTGTTTGATGGATTAATGTGATTTACGTCTGGTGTCAAGTAATGTGTGGGGGTGTTCTTTTTGGCTGTCTGGACATGGCTTTTCATCAACAGAAATCACTGCAATTACATGACCAGTAGAAGGCAGAAGGTTGATCATCAGTGATAAAGCTCAAGATGGATTAGTGTTGTGTTTCTTATATCTGTGTTCCTTATCTTAAAAAGCCATCCTGAGTTGCTTTTTTTCCTTCTCATCCAACTCTTAGACTTTTTTTTGTTTGCTTGTTTCCTGCTACTTGAGTGAGAACCATTCAAGATATTGGTAGGTTTTCTTAGTGCAGTAAAAGGGCTTTTAAGCTGCAGTTTCAGGAAAGGCTGTTTACTCAGAGAAGTGTGGTAATTTTGAGTAACCAAAGATTTTAGTATCTTATGGCATCGAAGTATGTTAAAAATACTTAATGCTATTTGAGTTTCTTTGCTGGTTGTATTATCTCAGTTTGCTTTGCTGTGAGGATATCCTGGGAGGTATATGGAAGTTTTCAGGAAAAATTGATGAGTTGGATGTTGGATGGTGCAATAAAAAGTAGTAACAGCTATAATGAAGCCAAAGTAAGCAGCAGAATTGAAGCTATATTCTTCCTGTAACACTGGATGTGTTTTAGGCTTGCTTATTTTGACTGAAAATTCCACTTGCGTTCTTGAAATGTTGTGATATGTAAGAAACTGCCGCACTGTGACCTTTTTATTTGTCTGTTTTTAAAGGCGTACGACGGGTTTGCCAGTTTAGGAATATCACGATTGCTGGAACCCTCTGACATGGTTTTATTGGCGATACCCGACAAGCTCACTGTTATGACCTATCTCTACCAAATAAGGGCCCATTTCTGTGGCCAGGAATTGAACGTGGTTC
Source organism: Grallaria varia (assembly GCA_013396735.1). Taxonomy (NCBI): domain Eukaryota; kingdom Metazoa; phylum Chordata; class Aves; order Passeriformes; family Formicariidae; genus Grallaria; species Grallaria varia. The sequence goes on from VWZG01000210.1 coordinate 176,125, forward strand.
AGATAGAGGAGAACAGCAGTAAAAGCACATACAAAGTGGGTAACTACGAAACGGACACAAACAGTTCTGTCGACCAGGAGAAGTTCTACGCCGAGCTGAGCGACCTGAACCGGGAGCCCGAACTGCACCCGCCAGACAGTGGTTTGGCAGACTTTGCTTCTCAGGATGACTCCGTGTTTGTAAATGACAGCGGTGTGGGAGAATCCGAGAGCGAGCATCAGACTCCTGATGACCATTTAAGCCCGAGCACAGCTTCCCCTTCTTCTCGCAGGACTCGGAGCGACACGGACCCGCAGAAATCCCAGCAGAGCTCTGGAAGGACTTCTGCGTCTGAAGAAATTGGGAAGTGTAGCAGTACAGAGACGACACAAGCGCAGCCTGCAGTGGGAAGGAAGAAACTGCTGATAGCTGACACTTTGGACTTCAGTGACTTAGCACATGTCAGTGATCAAAAAGAGGATGTGTCTCCCACAGTCACTTGTGAAGATAACAATAAGAGACACCAGAGCTCAGACAGTACTCCTGGTTTCTCAGAGCAAGAAAAGCTGGGATGTGTAGGATCCACAGAGAGCACAAGAGCAGATCCCGGTTCACCTGTCACAAAACCGAGTTTATCTCCTACTTCTAAGCCCGGATACTCCTATAATATGGATACAGATCTTGCAAAGAAACCACACACTTCTCCAAGGCAAACAGAATCTGATTCTGACAGCGATGCCAGAACAGCTTTAAATCATGCGGATCAAACTGCAAAAACAGCCCAGGTAAGAAATTTATGCCCGTGAGTTGGATGGAGATGGTGTTCAGGTTCTTTCTCTGTAATTTGCACTGATCTACAGTGTGAATGGTGAGGTGAGTGGTGTATTTTTACTGCTGGGCAATAAATATTTTGCCTAAAAAGGAGGTGATGCTGAAAAACAGTCATTACATGAAAAATTAATTTACAGAAATTGTCCCACTATTAATCTTCCCATTCTCTCTCCAGTTAAAGGAAGTTGTGGTCTCAGCTATCTGGAAAATGTCTCCAAAACTTTTGCCACTGATTGTGGCACAAATGTTTGTTCTGAGTTTTGCATACTGAGGCAAAAACTGGAAAAAGACATCAGTTCATTAAAAAATTTAAAGCTTTGAGTCCCTTAAAATTTACCAAAGATTTAAAAATCTTCCTGGAGAAGCCACACAGCCTTGTGACCATAGCCATGGTGGTGAGGTCAAAACTCTAGTCCATTAAATTATGCAGTCCATTGCGTGGCCTAAAGCACATTACTTCACCACAATATCATTTTCCTTCCTAGAAGGATAAAAGTGTATGCCCACCTACCTTTCAGATTTGTTGTGAGGATGAAAGTTGAATAATTATATACATATGCTGAGTATTATCAATAAATCGTATCATCACAGAAATATGTAAAATAGCTTACCAGTTCTGTTTACAAAAATGCCAACGGAGGCTTATAATTTTACCTCCGTGAAGAGCTTTTTTGAGTTTTGGCTCTGTGCCATTCTCTCGGTGTGTTTACTTCAAATATTTTGATGGGGGTTTTTTTGAGTAAGCGCCATAAAGATTTGTTTTATTGCAAGAGAAGCAGTCCATGGATGGGTGAGAGTGGCCAAATACTTAGTTGCATGGCCAGCTAATTTCTTTCCTTTAATCATTGAACTCTCGTGAAGTTACTCTTCATCATCATCTTCATCTTTGTGTACGGGATGAGAAAGGAACAGCTTGGCCCATATAGAATGAAAAAGCAGGAGGAGACAGGATTTGTTCTCTGTGAAGTTTTTCATGGACAGTGGTGTAACAGGCCAAGAAAATGCAAGAGTTGACTTTAAAGACAGTTCTTTGTTAATCATCAAATGTGAGGCTCACTCTTAACCTTGAATGCTCAGTTGTTGCTTGGAGTCAACCATCTCCATCCCCACGTGGTTGTTGCAGGAGCACAGCAGGCAGCGCCGGTCCCATCTCTGGCTCCTGGAAAGGCCTGGAGATGCATTTTCCCAGTCTTCACAGTTGACCTTGACTACGAAATCAGCCCTTGGGAGTGCGTTTGTCTGGGAGCTGCTCATGTTCTTATGTTGCCTATGCAAAAGCCCCTTCTGTTGTTTCTGCTCTGCAGACTTACTCAGTCCTGTGTATGAAGAAGGGACATTCTTGCGGATATTCGTAAATGAAGTAGAAGTAGATACTTCTGCAGGTTTTTTTGCCTTGTACCCAGCCTCTCTGTGTTCAGTTGAAGTTATAAATGAGTGATACCCATATAAGTAACCAACAAAGCATTATATTTGCATACATATTAAAAGTAAATAAGTAAACACATAGCATGTTTGACATAGCTTCTATGAAGCCAGTTGGGTTTTTTTCCACAATTGCAGTTTAAGGGCATTAAGTGTTGATAGAAATTAAGTTTCAAGAGGAAGGGAGAGAACTCCTATTTACATTATAAAGGCCTATGTCTTTTTTTTTTTTTACATTTTGATCATCTTTTCATTTCTATAGAATGTTCTGTCACCTCATGAAGATGTAATTCATGTGACTCCTGACCTTTATTATATAGGAAGGCCACTGGCTATTAACTACTGTATAAACGTTCAGTCCCCTGAGGCTGCCTTGCTGTTAATTATATTTCTTTATTTTTAAGCAACGTATGTTGTCAAGACAGGAAGAACTTAAAGAACGAGCAAGAGTTCTGCTTGAGCAAGCAAGAAGAGATGCAGCATTAAAGGCAGGGAATAAGCAACTAAGCAATACGCTCATCCCAGCCCGCAATAAGCAGCTGAACGATGTAAGAAATACTGGCCAGTATTGCAGTTTACAGAGTTAAAATTCATTGTATGTGCTTGGGGAGGGAGGGGTGCATGTCCTTGCAGAATGTTTCTTCTCCACGGTGAATTGCTCTTGATGTCTTGTATGTCCTTCATTCGCTTCTAAAGCCTGTTTCTCCTCATGTTATGGCCAGTGGAAAGGTGCCTCCAACTTCCCTGGAAGCAGAAGTCTGGGAGTACCTTCTTTGCTTGGCGCTGCAGTTTATAATGGGTTGAAAACCAAAAGTTGCTTGTTAAATGACGACAAAGTAATTTGTGCTATTTTTGATTACTTCTCTTTTTTCAATTAAGGTAAATGGTTTCCCTGAGCCTCTGATGTCAACTCCCTCCTTTTTTATGAGTGTTGTTGCCGCGAATGAAGCTGCTTGTGTCAGTCTTGTAAAAGAGTTAGTTGATTATGGTGGTGAGATGGGAAAGTGGAGCTGGAGAATGAGCTCCAGTGCTGGAGCAGCTGTGGTTGCATCTCCAGTGGCTTCCATGGTGACCTGGAAGGATCCGTATTCTCTGGAGATGAGAGCTAATTAATTTTTCTGCAAACGTTTGCAATGCGGGTTTTGTGATTCTAACTGTTGTGCATTAGAGACTGTACTGGCAACTGAGAATGCAAATGTATCTGGAAAACCGTGATGGAGAAAAGCTTGAATCTTCACAGATTCCCATCTTTCAGAACTGGGTCCTGAGGGGCAGATTCTGCTCTTTACATAAGTGGGATCATACAACCAAAAGATGAAGACAGTGGTTTGCATGTCTCATTTCATTTTCTCAACTTTCTTGGATCCATGCTGGAGGTTTTTTTCTTTCCTTAGAAATTCCTCTCCCCCCACTGGCACTTCATTTTACTTAGAAATATAGTCACTTAAGCAGACATGTTGTTTGTATAATGATATATAAATATTTTTTTCCTTCTGTAGTTTTTAAATTTTTTCCTAGATAAGTATATTTTTATATAAATTTCCCTTTGGATTTTTTTTAAATTAGCTTTCCATAAAGAAAAAGGCATTACAGGAGTGTTACTATAGGCAACTACTCAGGCAGAAACAACTGTAATTAAAATTGCATAACAGTTTTTATTACAAGCTCCTATTTTCATAGGTTTTACAACTTTGCTAGTATTTCATTGTTTGAGCTGAAATTTTCCCCGTCAACTCATCTGCCTCAGGGTAATACTTTTTAATTTTATTTTTTTTTACTTAAGACAAAACCTGTTCAGCTGTTTCTCTGTATCAGGTTGGATAAAGCATTGTTTTATCCATGTTAAAAACTGATAGAATTTGGGAAGAAGGTTTCATCCCCTTGAAAAATCTGTTCAAAACTATGGATGTTGTGTTAATAGCAGAGTCTTGCCAGGGAGCCCAGTTCAGAAAAGTTCATGTCAGTCAGAGCGTCTTTTACTGATGCTCTCCTAAGGCTGGGGGCCATTCTGAGGCAGGTTGTAGTGTTGGAAAGCAAAACTTTCTCTTTGAGACTCAAACTCCTGCCAGCAAAATCCAAACAGGAATAAAAGGATCTGCCCCACTGGCACACAGAGAAGAGATGACCTAAGTAGATGGGAGGAGGTAGATGGCACTATGTAGTTAGACAGAAATGAAGACTCTCTCTAGGTCATGCAAACCAGCTGAAGGACAGGAGATAGTGACAAGGTTTTCAGGGTGAGTGAGGTTTGGGTAGGTGCAGGCAGCCAGATTACCCATGGGACCTTATTTCATTTGTTACAGAAGCTGGAAAACTAATTAGAAGCCCACAGGAAAGGGAAGGGGCAGTCTTTTAGGGCATCTTGGCAGAGCCAAAGTTTCTTTTTGCCTCCATCAGAAACTCAAGAAGAATTGTGCTGGCACAAAAGGTCCTGGCCCATGTGAAACCCTGTGCACTCCGAGCAAACTGTCATGGGCACCCTTGACTTGAGTTGATTGTCATATAAGAATGACAAAAGCTAGTCAGCTCAGAAGTGTGTTGTGGAGATGTGATTTGGAAGCTCTCAGATATGATAGTAAAGAGTGGCACAGAAATGTTCTGCAATAAATTGGTAATTCTGTGTTCAGAGAGAAGTTTTAATAGCGTGTTTTAAAAAAGGTGTAGGGCAGACAGTGAATGGTGAGGGTGAAGTGAGCTACTGAACAGCTGTTTATTCACTGGGCATTGTCAGTCATGGCTGCTGAAAACTACAAATATCCAGTTGGCAAACTGAAGTGTCGTTATGCAGTTAAAGTCTATATGCAGTGAGAACTAATGCAAGGTTGCACAGCTTCTGTAATATCAACACTTTCTAACTTTGAGTGCTTGGCTTACCAAGCTCAACATTCCCCTAAGGCATTTCAGTGGGAGACATGAATGGTGAAAGGGGAATGTTCTTAATGGAGGCTGGTACAGTGTTCATATTTCACCTATAAAGCTGTATATAACATATAAATATGTTATACATATGTTATATACCTATCCATACATGTCTATATTCTGAATGAGGATGCATGTGTGCATATATAGGTACAAGATAAAATGCACTGATTTCTGTTCTAATTTAACGTATTTGATCTTCATAGAGAGGAGGCCTTTCCTTTTGATATAGTGTGGCGGTTTTCTACAGTTCGTTGCTCATTTGATTGTTAACATTTCGTACAGACTTATTTCTATTCACGGTTTTTTGGTCATTAAGGTTAATAATAAGAACTTTGACTCAAAGCAGTGTTGTGTGTGTCAGTGTGCTGTAATGTGTAGTAGTGTGTTATCCAAATGAGAGTTATGATAATGAAAATCACCATTTAGTAGTGGAAATTGGACTAGGCTCATTTTCGGGATCGATTGAGATTCAAAAGAAAATGGTTTAAAATAGGAAGATCTAATTTTAAATAAGAAAACTTTGAAGAGATAGCCCAGGGGCAATACTTTTGAAAGTAACTCTTGAAGTTTGCAACTGCACCTTTTTTGATACCTTCACAAAAAGAGCTTTTAAGCGTCCCGGTCTTTCAGAGCGTGCTCTGAACGTCAGTCACCCCAGCTAAGTGAAGCCTGGCAGTCTCATTAGTTACTTTTGGAGAAGTCTCGTCTCACAGGCGCTGCTGTTACCACTTCACATGTGTCCTGTGAGAGTTGACAAGTCGCTGTTTTCCCATGGACCAAGGGAGAACTGTGCAGTGTGTGGGGCTGTGCAGTGTGTACGGGGAGCGGGGGCTGTATCACCGCTCGAGGTCAGCAACAGGGAGGAAATTCCAGGTCTGTTCCGTGGCCATAAATACAGGTTACTTGGGGTGTGCTCACCTCATTGGTTTGGGTAAAACTCTGTGTTACTATTTACCCTGTAAGCACGGAGCAAACACCTTAGACCTTCTTCTACCTAAGCCTTACCCTTGCTCTGGTAGAACCAATATTGGGGGGATCTTTTCAGTAGTCATGTACTCTGAGCTTGCTGTCTTTTTTCTTTTTTTTTAAATATCTGTTGCCTCTTCTTTGACTCCTAATTGGCCTCTCATGAAGTACCAGCTGTTTTCCCCTGACGTGCATTCTCTTGTCTGTTTACCCCTCTTTTCTTGAGTCTTCTCTCTTGCTGTAATGTGCTTCCATCTTCTCATGTTTGCGCTCTGGGGTTAGAACAGTGTCAGTATTAGCACTTGTCTTACTTTTTTTTTCTTTGTAACTCAGAAATTGATGAAGTTCTGGGAACAAAATATTAAGGCACTGAATTTGCTCCTATACCTGCTAACTGAATCCCATTTTCCTCTGAATCACATTTCGCATTGCATCTCAAGCTGTATCCTCTTTCCCTTCTTTAGTTTATGTCTTCTTATTCCTTCCTCTCCCTCAAACCATCTTTCAGCTGTCTTTCTTCTCCTTTTTAACTGTTCTTTCTTAACACCCTCTGTCTTTACTCTTTCTTCCCTTAGACATTTTCCCTATGTGCCATCTGCCCCACTGTCTTCCGTTCCTGTTCAACACACTTGATTTTGTCCCCTCTTTCTCTGCTTGCTTCCTCTATTTGTATTTTATTAGCCCAATTTCTCCCCTTTCTTCCCTGCTTGCAGCATGGGAGAAGTTTTTTACACTGTTCTGTTTATTTGGTGCTTCTCAGGAGCCGTCAGTCTGCCCACTGTATGCATGCAGACTGTATGTGGAGGTATGTAGACAGTTATTTGAAGTCTGAGAAGAGACCACATTGATCAGAGCCTCCTTGAAATCGTGCTCATGGTTTGGGAGGATCATAGCTGTGTCATTAAAATTGATGCAGCCCTTTGGAGACTGGAAGAATTAGCTTAAGAGCTCTGTGAACAGAGTTACTGATCCCCTCCTGGATCCCTTTCTCTATGGTAGATTTATAAACAGCTCAGCCTTTCTGCTTGCTTTCTTGATGTATGTGTGCATGTGGTGACACTTTTACGAGATGCTTCTGTCATTTGCAATCTGGTCTAGCAGCTGTAATCACTTAGCTTTTAACCAGGAGAGCCTTTTTATTAGCTTACTCATTTTTATTTAACTCGCCTTTTCTCATGGTGAATATCACAGGGCTAGAAGGGACATATCTGCTCCCAGCAGATGCTGTAAAATATCAACCTGCAGTGATGGTTGTTAGCAGCAGTGGCTTGCCTGGGATGTGATGCTGGAAAGGTGAGGAGGCTGGAGCTGCTCTGCGCGACCTGACCGGCGAAGTGATAGGCTAGAGGGGACCACGAGTGGGAAATACTCTGAAGTCACAGGCCTAAAAGGCTGTTCCAACAGGGAACTCTCATCTGCAGAACACAGGGTGGAATCTGTAATTCCTGAATCTCAGCATAACTCTGCTGTCAGCAAATATCTGCAAAGGCCGTTGGCAAAATGTTCGTCGTCTTCTCCTTTAGTGGCTGGTCCACATAAAGAATGGAAATTTACTGCAGCTGTCATTTACTCTGTAAACTCCAATGGCTATGGTTATGGAGTCAGCATGATTACAGAGAATGGAATTAGGAGTTAAGAAACGCACAGGCAACTTTAATTAACCTCCTTTGTGTATATGCATTATGATGTAGTCTTTAATTATGTGATCACATACTATTCTCCCCAAAGCAATTGTGTCTCATTTACCTCAGAGGATAAGAGGTGATGGAGAAGGCTGTTTGTCCAGAGGACCTCTCTACTTTTGATTGCCGAAATTGGAAGGTGTGCGACAAACGAAGCAGGGATTGCGAGGAGCGAAAAGATGAGGTCACGCCTAAGGTGCTTGAAAGAATTAAATGCCCTGCTGCCTTTATCTGAGTTCCTAATCAGGGCTCCCAGGTCTTTTGAACCAAGCTTCCTCTAAGTGGTCACTGTTTGTGTCTCCTTCCTTTCTGGTTTGCTTTGAGGTGAAAGTTTGATTTGCAGATACATTGAGCATCCAGGTCTGTCAGGGAAATCAATTGGAGCTGTGCTTGAGACATATAAAGGGCTCTGTAAAGCTTAGGATACTAAAAAAAAACCCCCAAAACCAGGTAATAGGCTTCCCAGAGCAAACACCCAGTGATAGATCCTTTTAGCTGGATCTCTCCATCTCAGTTCTCATCCGAAGAACAGGCTAATAACTCTTCCACGGCGTGTTGTGAGAAGGGAATGTGATTAATGCTTTTGAGGCCCTTAAATACCTTAGTGGTGGGCACTGTAGAAAGAAATCAAAAAAGAGACAGTAGTAATTCTGTCTTTGGAGCAAGATTTGAATATTGTGGCATAAAGAATGATGCTACATATTAATGAGCCTACATATTGAACAGCGAAAATGAAGTGAAGTATTGAACACCACTGGGCAGAGCTCAGGTCTGGGCTGAAGACCAGGAGATAGTGAAAGTAAAAGGTGGTGCCACAAGAAGGCTCTGTTTTAAAGGATACAGAGCAAGATGAAATAAAATCCACTGGTTTTATTTCTGGCGTATCCTAAATCCTGTGTCAGGTTCTTTTTAGCTTGGTTTTGTAACGTAGGCGGCTTTAGCAGGGAATGCTCTATCATGTGGAATTCATGAAAAACAGTGCTCATCTGGCAAAGGATGTGTTTCTTTCCCTAAAGGAGCCAAAGATAATTTCTGAAGTTACTCGGGTTTCGCATGAGCTAAGGATTCCTTGGTGATTTTAGGTGCAGAACGGGGCCACTCGTATGGATTTGGCCCAAAATTTTGCATATTTAGGGTCTGGCATATATTCTGGGATGCAGGAGTTCAATAACGTGATACCTGGAGGGAATCACTCTGTCTTTTCATGCCTTTTGTGAAACAGGAAAATAGTAATTCTTTCTTCACAGGAGCATTCGAGGATAACTACCCTAGAAATTGTGAGGGACTCCATTTGGACAATAAATGCTTAAAACCAGATTAATATGAACTGAAGGGGGTGAGGTTTCAGAGAGTAATCCTGGTGCTGCTGCTGTGCTTAAATGTAACTGTTGCTAACCTGCTTTCTGTGCAGAGAAAGATTTGGGTTTAGTTATCTCTGCTACCATTATTTTATATTTATTCAAGTTGAATGACAGAAATAGCTGCCTCAGTATATGTATATTTATTTTTAAAAGGGTTGAAAGAGCAGCAGGGACTATATTCAGCTTTTTCAGTAGAATTTGCACATACAAAGTACTTCACTGAAAAGCTGTTTTCTCCAAACACGCAAACATTGTCTGTGTACAGAGGGCAGAGGAATGGGCTGTGCCATGAGATTGTTTCTTGTTGCTCAGAATATTGCTTTTTATTACTCCCTAGCTCAAAGGACTTGTTGCAGCTGTATCTAATTCATATTTAATAAGTTCTTTCTACTTCAGGTGTCAATCTCTTGTGCCCATTGCTTTTCATTTTCATAAATATTCGAGTGCAAAATGATAACATTTTTTTGCATGCACTAGACCAGTGGAAATGGAAGTTCTCCTTAGAAAGGCTTCAGAAAGTGACAGAACCCGAAGGAATACGAGTCTCTGAGCTCTTACTTTTATTTGGGTTGCATAGATTTGTACAGATACGGGATATGGCAGCTGCAATAAAGTGAAGACGAAGCATTATTTTAAATGCTCAGAAAAAAAAGGTTTAATAAATGGTCCCCTTTATTGATCATGTCCTGCAATAATCTGCTGCCCCTCTGAACTAATGAGCTCCAAACTGTTCGGCTCCAGTAAGTGACCAAAAAGTAAACTCTAGCCAACATGAACAGAAGTGGCACAGAAAGCACATTCACAGTAGACAAGAAAAATAGAATATTTTAATTTGATTAAAAGATGCCTTAAACTCAAGGTAGCAATGCAAGTAATCTTTCCTCCAATTATTTTAACATGTTCTTGAAAATGAGTACAAAATAGCTTTGTTCAGTTTTTCTTTCTCTGTGAAAGCAGAATCCCTACTTCTGTTGCATTAGGAAAGGCATCAAGCTCATGAGTAGATTTTTTTGTAGTCTCTTCAGCTGGAAAATGAATGTCTGTGATTGAGGTGGTAATATTAATTCATTCGAGGAAGCATTCCCAAGTTATTCCTATCTGGTTTTTCTTCTAAAAAGTAGATTTAAAAATCAGATCTTTATTAATTAAACATCTAACAAGAATTTATTGAGGTGTAGGACTTTGCAGATGGCAACCTTGGTCCTTTAATATTAATTGGAAAATATTGATTGAAAAAAGACTAGTCTGTCATGCTGATAATTGCAGCCAGATTTAGATATGATCACTAGATCTTCCTGAGATTACAAAGAAGCAGTTACCATCTAATTGGCAAAAAGATTGAACATTATTTTGGTAATCCCTGAGCTTTGGTAACTTATTCCCTGTTGTTCATTTATATGTCTTGTCTGTATGCCACTATGAAGTGGTTAAATATGGTGTAAGCTGATAAGACTATACTGTAGAGTATTTACATTTCATGAGCATTCTAAGTTTTATAGCTGTTTTAACAGTATAGTTTTCTTTAAATGAGGGTTAGACCTGCTGACTGAACACTTCAAAACCAGAACTGACCTGATATTTACTTCTTTATAACGACAAGCTAAGGTTGAGATAGACTGGTCTTATTTCCTTGATGGCAAGAACAAGCAAGTTGTTTTATTTAACATTACTCAATACACGAGAAATAAAAATAATCTGTAACTTTCCAAGGAGTTTCTATGTCTTTTGACTTCATATTTGATCTCTTTAAACACTTCTTTACTATGAAATTGTGATGTTTCACCGTACAAAAATATTGCTGTAGACAAGTCCTTGATGTAGCTGGGAAAATAAATCAATTAGTGCAAGTAAACTAATTTTGAGGAAGAATTAGTATGCCTTGTCAGTTTTATACCAAGAGGGATTTCCTATATAAAGCATAACCTTTGATAATGCAAGACAAATGTTAGCAGTTTGAGTTTTAGATATAAATGCTAGAGTTTCTCAGCTGAATTTTATTGCTGTTATTTCCATAAGCTGTATCTGTTTACGCCGCTTAAGCATCTGGCCTAAATGTGTAAATACACAGTAACTTATTGTGTGGCTGTGGATTCAAGGTGCTACACGTTCTGCAGCCATCCCATTGACTCGCACGCTGACAGAAAAGAGTCTGTCGGCTTGTTAAGGGAATTTTGTGATCATCTGAACAAAATTGGTTCAAGAATTTTATCGTCTTCAATCCCTTTATAGATATTAGCTGAAAAGAAAGAAAGAAAGAAAAAAGTCTCTGTTTCAGAGCTGTCCCTTTGTGCACGGAGCGAGACCCGGGTTTCTCAGGCTCTGGAATGCTCTTTTTCTATCGCTGCTAATAGCTGTGGACGTTTTCCGTGTGGATGTTCAGTACACGCTGTTGTGAATCCCAGGATGATATCGCCATTACTTAGAGCTGTATTTTGCATTGCCTATTCTGTTATTGCTCAGCATGCACAAGGGTAGAGTTAAAATCTTTATTCATTTCATTTAAAAATGTTTCTTTTGTTCTCCTTATCGTGTTCTGGCTTTCCCAAGGATATATGCCTTGAACGAAAAGTCACATGTGCATTACTAATTGTGTGCCATTGTATTTACAGTTCCTAGTGGTGGCACTGTGAAGCTACTAATTCTTTTGCTTCACTTGATGTAAAATAATCTGAGTGTCTTTGATAGCAGTGAAACAGTATTAATTGTTTTGTACATTTCTTGGTCACTCTTCTTAGGTGGTCTTCATAATCTATTAGAACTTTCAGCCAGATTTTTGTAATGTCATGCCTCCAGCAGTGATTAAATTGGTAATTAATGAACAGTCCTTGGCAACATAAACCACATCCCGTTAATTTTCCCTTTTGAGTTTTTCGAAGTTGTCGTCTCTGTCAGAAAGCATTGCGCCACCTTGCTACGGCCCCTTGGCATGGAACCACAGCGACGGGATTTTTTGCAGCCATTAGTAGATCAGAGCAGTAATTTCACAGTATTTTGGTCAGGGTAATTATAGTACCAAGTACCGAGTAGAGTTGGGAATTCACACAAGAAGTCCAGAAATACCAGGTGAGCTTCCTTGTGTTCACTGGGACGTTATGATTAGTTTAATTGGGCTTTGTTTGATTTCAGCCGCAGAGACTCTTTGTGCCACGGCACTGCAGCCACTTTCCACTTTAGTGTTTCTGACCTGCATTGACAGGAACTGGTGCAAAAATGAACTCTTTGAAGTGGGGCTCTTTGGAGAGGGCAACTAAAAAAGGGGAAGAGTGATGTGTAAGTAGTGTACTGTAGCAAAGCTCGACACCAGCCCCAATGCTCTGCGTTTTACGGGTGATGTGATTCAAGTTCTTTCGTATTTTCAGCCAGAACAGATAATATTTCTGCTACGTTTGTGCAAATGTCAAGTAAATTACTGCCTTTAAAAACACAATTTTTTTATTTTTTTTTTTTAAATATCTGGCTTTTACACAGCACCTGCTGTTCTACCTTCCTTTGAAGATACAGTTGTTTCTCCCACTAGAAATTCCGTGAACCGTCTGTTTAGTCCCACAAACAAATCTGGGCGAACGCATTAATGAGACCGCAGCTGCACTTAGCAGTTCACATGTCACAAAATAGTAGGTAAAGGCATTCATACTTGAGTGACTGACTATAGGTGTAGTGGCCTTCAGCAGTACATTGTGCACATTAAAGTTTAAATAGTCACTTGCCTGTTGGCTTCTGAATGAAAGGACTGTCACTGGTCACTTCTCCTAAAGCCTTAATGAAACCAAATAGTTTGCTGCGAGTTTGGGCCTAACCATTGGGGTGTTTCATGCAGTCTTGTCAGTTGATGTTCATGAATTGACTTGAACGAAGATCAAAGTGTTTCTCAAAATGGAGAAGCGGGGAGAGAGACAGCTCCTTCAATTGCACCACAAGAGCTAATCAAGCCATCAGTTCTTTATGCACTCTGCGTGCCTTTAGAATTTAATACCCAATGGTTTGTCAGGACAAATTGAAATTCGGGGGCTGGCAGGGGGGGAGGGTGGGGAGGGTGAGTGTCCCTCCTCAGCCCACTGAAAATAAAATACGCGCTTCATTCTTCTGGAGGATCGTTTTGATAAATTTTATCATTTGATGTAAAACTGCAATGTTGATTAAACGTTTGAGGTTAAAAAAAAAAAAGGAAGTTACGGTGAAGGATTCAATGGGCATTACGCGCCGTAGCCCCGAGTGAAGATTCAGGTTTGAAGTGAAAGAGAAACTAAACTCGCTGTGATTTTTTTGTTGTTGTTTCTTGGATTACTGATGAACTTTTTTTTTTGCTGGAACATTTTAAATGGGATTCAGAAGATAGATTTTTTGAGTGTCAGTTTAAACAAAGTCATGTGAAAATGCCTCTCTCTCCCTCCCTCCCCTTCTCTCTTTTTAATTGATATGATTTAGGCAGAGGAAAATGGTAAGGGGGATTTTTCTATTGCAGAAGCAATTTTTAAGGGATTTAGTCTTATTTAGCCTGAAGGTCTTCACACTAATGAGAGCACTTAAGTTACGTCCAGGCGTTGATTAGACAGCTCATCTATCAACTGGAGCATGAGAATTTGTATTTTAGGTACCTTTTATACATTATAATTTTTTTTTATTACTTTACACTTTATTTTCAGCAAATTTTTAATTGCCTTCTTTCACGTCCAAGGTGTCTGTGATGCAGCTGACAGAGCACAGACGCTGTCAGGGAAATACTCTACATTTGATATAGAGTACATTTTGATGCAGTTCAATAACATCGAAATGTCCATAATATCGAAACTGTATCTGTAGAAATTGGCGTGGTGGATGCAAATTGCTACCCAGATACATTCCTCAAACAGCTGCAAGCCCCTATATACATTAATTCAGGAAACAGGGAATTATATCTTTTTTTAAATGCCCAACTACCCCCCCTCCCTCCTTCCCTGAGCCTGTGAATGCTCTCTCTACCTGTATGTTTTTTGCCACGTTTAAAACACAACAGCATCTTAATTATTTTCTGAACCATTGTGAAAAGTACAGCTTTTGTAACTTTTTGACATTTCAGGTTTGGGGGGAAAAAAAAAAATTAAAACGTTGCCACCAGCTTGCACTATGAGCAGCCTGTAATAACAGTTAAAAAAGCTTTCTGAACTATTTGACAAGATTTCTTAGTGCTGAGGCCATATGCTGTAGCCTTTAAGCTATTTCTTCCTATCAGTTTCATTATCACCTGCCTCTGAGTCTCCAATATCATCAGTAAGCACATGCAGAATCATAATTATGCCATGTACAAGTTCTTTGATAACATGTACAGTTTTCTTCTTAATTCTTTATCAAATGCATTGATCGTGGCATGTGTGCATTGATCCAGGTCCACCATCTGGCTGTGTGTGATAAGCACAGTGGCATCTTTGCATTTCCACTGTCATTCATTGCGCTACAATTTGGCTGCAGGGGAGTAGTGGCTGGGATTAGCCCTGTTCTGCTACTTACTTGCATTTTAAGTTGACACCTCTACAGCGGCTCAGACCACATTACAAACTGAAACACATACGCACGACTTAGTGATGTGACACTCCTCAATAAGCTTACTCCACTAGCTACTCAACAATCTGTAATTGGATTTGTAGGAATAACAGCAAAAGATTTCCTAAGAATTGCTGGGGACAGAAGGTGAAGTTTTCTCATTATTGGCAAAAGGCTAGGTATAGATCTTAGGCGATTGGTATTTTCCATTAAAAAAAAAACCTGCCAGCAGTTTGCAGGACATTTTCAAAAAAAAAAGGAAAAAAAGAAAAAGAAAAACCCAGCAAAATAGGGTCCAGGGAGGTGTAGGGTTTGCACTTGCTCTTTTCATTCTCTTCACACAGAAGCAGGCAGGGATCTCGTTACCCTTCCCCCCAAAATTAAGAGGAGGTGGGGGGAGGAAAACCAACTTTCGGAGGCCCCCTGGAGCCCGCTGGCTTTGTTGGGCTGGGAGTGACCCGGGAGCATTCCTCAGGAGGGCACGTCCACTCCCTTGGCGCAAGGAGGAAGCTTCTCCCAGGATGGCAGTGTGGGAGATGCTGCTCTCCAGCTTACGCATCCCATACATTTGCCAAAAGTCTTTGTTTCATAACGCCACCTTTTTATTTTTTCTTCCTCTTCTTTCCTTTTTTTTTTTTTTTTTTTTTTTTTTATTTGTAAAGTAATGTTNNTTTTTTTAAATTGTAAAGTCAAGTTTACACAAGAGAAAATCCCTTAAGTGCAGCTCCACGAATGTTGACTCCTACAATGAGTAAGCAGCTTTCTTAACTTCTGTCTGTAACTCAGCTGCGGAAAGGCACGGAAAACACCATCTTTAGGCTGTTAGTCTCAGATGGGACGCTCTGCCCTGTCTGGGTGATGGCACTATTTCAGAGTATTTCTCAGCCTGCACGATTGAGCCCCTGTTTGTGGGTGATGCCAGTAGCACTGACAGTCATGACAACAGGCAGAACAAGCTTCTGGATCTCCCAGCACCTTAGGTGATTGTTGACCTTAATTATAATTCCCGGATGCGGCGGGGGAGAGCACAAACTTGCCTAAGCAGAGAAAATTCCAGGGAAGAAGTTAGCAGAGGGCTTTGTCTCTGCTTTTGGTTTAGGTCAACTTTCGGGATGGTCTTTCCCCGGGAGCCCCGTCAGTCGGCGGGGCTGCCCTCGCGGTGTTCGCTGGGGGAGCACCTCACCCTCCGCGTCCGTGCAGGTGAGCGGGCAGAGAAGGAGAACAGAAGGTGTGTTCGGAATTAGGTGTCTCAGCCCGTCCTTAAAACTCGCGCGAGAGCCAAGCGCGGTGTGAGACAGACGTGCTCGCCTCTGTCCTCGCGGAGATGTTGCAGCTCCCAAATGGTTAAACGGGTTAAATCTTATTTATCTGCACAGAACTTCGGGGCTGTTTTGCAGAACGCTCCAGCACAAATACCTGCGGTTCACTTTGACGTTACAATTTATTTTTTTTTCTTGGTTTCTTTACTTATAAATACTTGAACTGTTAGACCTTTTACTTTTTTCTCTGAGAAAGATGTATTTGTACCAGATTAGAAAAGCTAAACTGTTTCTTTACATTGAATAATCAGCCTGTCATGACAAATCTATCTACTTCTGCATGAGTAGGTGCCAGTTTGACTAGCTTCTTTTAGGCTCACACTGGGTTTTAAGCTGGATCCGTGTGCATGACTGGCAGTGCATTTGTTGGACCAGATCTAAGGAGCCAGAGAGCGTTCAGCTCCTTTTTGCCTACAAAAGAGCAGCCAGACAACCAGCAAGAGGCCTTGGATGTAGCACAAGGTGATACTTACTTAGTCAGCCATTCTTTTTTTCGAATATTCTTTTTCCATTCAGTAAACTTAAGAGTTTTTCACTTTCACGACGACACAAGGAATTAAATTATCAGTGGATTGTTTTTCTACAGCCAGCATTCTTCAAACCAGCAATACTGTACCAAGTGAATTATAGGTTTTCCAGAACAGCACAGATTATATTAAAAATAAAAAATTTGCTGGCTATTTCTTTAAAAAACCTCCTTGGTTTAAAGGGGTGTTTTCCATTTTACAGCCACACAACCCCAATTTATTGGGAATTTTGGGAGCTTTTTTTTCTTAGGGTGGACAGCTTTGCTAAGACATTGCTTGTGATTCTTCCAGTTTTAGACTTTGGGCTACTTCTGTTTTCATTCTGTCTTGTTTCATTAGTCCATCAGGGCCATGGCTCGTAATCCAACAGCTACTTAAGACAAGCAGTTTGAGGCTTTTTGTGATATACATTCATGAAAAATTATTTTCAAGCTACGTGCAGTTTATTGGTAGCAAGACAGCTGATGTAGACACGGGGCAGAAGGCAGAAAATACCTAAGATGTTTATGTCTGTCTTTTCTTACCACTTCCTACAGTCCGAAGTTGCCACAGAAACCCAAAGCCACTTTTGTTTATGCCGAGTGTGCCCTGCTTAGCAATCCATATTTTGCTCACTACCTGTGTATTTGGAGCTGCTCTGAAACAGTGGTAGAGACCAAACAGAAATGTGGTCCCCGGGGTGATCAAAGATTTAATCTGACCAGATGGGACAAACTTGAGAAAGATTTTGACTTTCCACTCTGTTTTGCAACAAGAAAGGCTGATTTTTTTTTTTTCTTTCTTTTTTTTCTCCCGTCCTTTCTTTGTTAGCAAAGGCAGAGATCAGGCCATCCCCAGAGGAATGAGCAGGTGTGGCCATTTACAAGCATGTCTGGTTATATTATAAACCAACATAAGAAAAGTTTGAAATGGTTTGAAAAGATCTGCTAAACAGTTTTAATGTTTCATCCCAAATCCTATTGACTCAAACAAGAGCCGATCAAGGTCACAGTACAACCCAAACCTTTAAAGCTCGTGTAATTTTAATTTTTTTTTTATTTTTTTTTTTTGTATTCTCTCTTCTTTACTAACTGAATAGGTACATTTTGGTAATCCTGAATAGGTACATTTTGGTAATCCTTGCCTCTGGACAGGCACTGAAGTCTTTTTCTTTCTGAATGGCTAATAACAGAGCCGTTCTTCCTGTCTAATGATGAAAGAGGTGGTAGTCAAGTTCTTTCTCTTAGATGTGCTGGGCGTTAGGGCTGACCACAAACCATTTTGAAACCTACAGCTACAGGAATCACTCCCCCTCATAGGTACAATGTTGGCTTGATTTTGTTGCTGTGAATCACAGCTAATTTAACTCTTTCTATTTCAGTTTTTTCTCCCAGTCCGTGGACATGGTAAAGAATTTTCTTTCTAAAAACCAAATAAAAGCAGTTCACCAGATTATATTTTTTTTATAAGGAGAGGATGATACTTCATCAGACTTCTGGTGTAAACTCAGTTTGGATCCTCCCAAAATTCTGCCAAATGGGGACTGAAAATCCCTGAGAAAGGTTTTGGTTGTTTCAGGTTCTTTTTTTGGTGTTTTTTTTTTTTTAAATACGAGAAGATTGCAGAATTTTTAACCACCTATGGAGATGGTTTTTTAGGGATCGTTTGGATTATTTTTTTCCCCTGCAAGAGCCCACAACTCTCAGTATTTTAGTGAGTTCGCCAGCTCTCAGCTGGCCGGGTAATGATCTCGGAAACTGCCCCGCCAGCGTTTCACGTTCGAATTCACCTTCCCCAAATCCACAGCATCATTTTTGGCCAAAGTAACGTCAATCATTGCCGGCCGCGGCGAGTACAAACAGGACCCCCTAATGGCAGCCATTTTTATTTGTTTCTTAAGATCCAAAGGCTGCTGAAAGAACAATTGGATAAAGTTGAGGATTGGAGAAGCTTGATTTTTCTTGTTCCAGTGAAATGAAACTCCCGTCCTTTTTTTTTTCCTTCCCCTTTCCCTTAAAAGCCGGAGTCAGCTAGGGGGTTGTAGCTGTGTCAAAGCCGTTGGGATGCCACTGCTGATCACTTTAATTACTAGGACTAAGGAGGATAAAATTAAAAGTAGCACCATTGAAGCAGTGGAAGAAAGCTTGCCGAGATGTCAGTGAACTGTGAAATATAAAAATTGCATACCAATACATTTTTATAGGAAGGAAACAAGGAATTACATTACTTATTCTTGAAGAGTTTGTCCTTAAATAGTGAAGTTTGCCTCGCTGTGCATCTGCATGGCAGATCTTTAAACCATTACGAAGTAGTTGGGGGGAAATAACAGAGCAAACTTCAGTGTCTCTTTGGCGTGTCGGGTTCATGTCAGAGGGTGAAAGATTTTACTGAGTTTTCAACTGCGTGGGGGAAAAAAAATCACTCTGTGTGTGTTTGCTTGGTCCTTTCTTGGTGCAGTGCTTCTCTTCGTGTCGCCTGGGGTTTTTTTTAATATCTTTGTTCATGCCTCTGTACCTCTCCTGAGCGCTTTCCTTTCCAAATTCTAGGGGATTGATACGCTGGTTAATAATTTTTCTGTACCTCAAAACTTAAATCTATCCTCTTTTTCTGCTCTCAGTTTCATTGCTCCTTTCCACCAGCGTTTCTCCTGCCAAGCTCAGTAACCGAGGGTTCAAATACCTGAATTGAATTTAAGCAAGAAACTAGGCTGGTTTTTTTCTCTTATCCGCTGGTGATGATTGGCTTAATCAGCACAAACGCAAGCCACCATAATCTGTGTTTGCTTGGAGATCCCCGGGATGTTAATGACTATGCTAATAATTCAGGATACAAGTTCTCTTTCAGGAGGGGGCGGGGGGGGAGAAATCAGCCTGCTCAGTTTAGGGTGTTTTTGTCACAAACTGGCCTTATTTTAAACTACATCTGCTGAAGTAGCTTAAATTGCTTGACATTAAAGAACATGGAAATCTTCATTTTGCACACTCCTTCTTAAAAGTCATTTAAGTCAAACTCGCAAGTTCCCATATCCCAGGAATTAGGAATAGTAGAGATTTGAGCAGTTTTATTTCCTGTAAAATTCCCTGTAATTAATGTTACCCAATACCGTGGGTCAAAATAAAACCATTTGCTGTGTCAGTCGGCTGGCTAGAAATTAAATTAAATTGATCTATTATAGTGCATAGGAGGAGAGGGGGGGACGAAAAGCTTTCTGGTTGTCTTTCTAATGTGTACTTTACCAAATAAATTTTTGATAGAACTGTTGCTCTGTGCCTTCTGGGGAGTTAAAGGGTGAGAAAGCAAACAAAGCCCCATGTGCCATCCCGCTGCCTCGCAGGGCCCAGGCAGAATTGTCTTTCCAGGGGAGCACATTAGGAGAAAAGTAAATCAAGGCAAATCTGATAGGGAATCAGGACTCTGTCACTCAGAGGCGAGATATTGTGCTGTGTCCATATACTTTGTTTACTGTAGGGTTTTATGAGTTGTAACCTGCCCATGCAAGCTGTTAATGAGGCTAAATCTTGCTGCTTGAGGATTGAATTACAGCACACCTCTGGGCTAATGGTTATAAACAGAAAGTCCCATTAGGGCTGCATTCTGATTCAGTCATTTGCATTTTTTCCATTGTGCCGAGAACAATGCTGAGTAAATAGCTACAAACAAACAATTTACATGGAAATGGATAAAATGTACCTAATTAGTATTTTGCGCTTGTTTTATTAATGACTGCTTAAACTAAATAGCACTTAGCAGCAGCTCTCACCAGCTGTCTGCAGGTGTGGGATGCTCAAGTTTCTGGGCTGGTGGGAAGGCTGCCAGGATGGCTTTCCAAAATTAGGCAGTTTGTTATATTGCACTTAGTCCAGGTCAACAGCCTGTACCTGGGATTTATCCGGGTCATTATGTCAATAATATGAAATTATTGGCAGGTTAGACCTAAAGCCAAGTGCTGATTTTGTGGCGCTTGTAGAGCATTTCTGATACTGGGGGGAGGAGAAAACAGTCCTAACTTTGAAAAAATCCCATGTTTAAGGTGAAATAGTTTCCCTTGCGGTTTCATGGAGTCTTGTAGATATGTTTATACAGATCCTTTTATTAATATTTTATTTAGTATGGCAGGTTAGTCTTTGACAAAATCTCATGCTGCGGAACTTGGCTTTTTTGTGTGACTGAAATATTATTGTGCTTCTAACAGCTTTAGCGGGACGGCGCTATCTGGCGTGGTTCCAATGTGATCTCTTTAATTGCTGACCAAAGCCCCACTAGTAGGATGTTTTAAAGTGATGCAAAGTCTTTTCTGCTGTGAGAGCACCTATTGTTCTTTCAGTAATTTTCGTTAGTTTTTTTTTAAAAAAAAAAAGAAAAGTATCTCTTGAAGTCAAAGAACATGCCTCAGATTTGATGCCACTTTACACTTTGAAGTCAGCTTGGTGCTTGGAGTAACCAAGAGCAACATCTGGCTTCTCATTTCAGTCCTCTCTGTTCGAGAATACTACTCAAATGAGTAATTCAATTTAGCCAAACCATTTTATAGCTACGGTAAAACTTCACTCAAATCTCTCATTAAGTGCGATTACTTCAAGACTAGTGTCTGCAAATTTTCATCAAGGTATTTTTATAGAACATAATTTATAAAGGCCTTACATAGCAAAACATTATGTTTCTAATGCAGTAATAATTTGGGGAATGCTTTGAGAAAAAAAAAAAATCTGACGCATGGATGTCTTTAAAAATTGTGGTGTGACACCCAACTGATATCGAGCGTCCTATTTATAATGTGGGCCAAGCACCATGCTGTAAACCAGTTCCTATCATGATGATCAGATTGAGAATGAAATTGCATTTCTGTCAATTACTGAGTTGGCAACTGTTCAATATATCTTAGCAGCAAGATGAAGAGCGGCGTCGGCAGCTGAGAGAGAGAGCTCGTCAGCTAATAGCAGAAGCTCGATCTGGAGTGAAGATGTCAGAACTTCCCAGCTACACTGAAATGGCTGCAGAGAAGTTGAAAGAAAGGTCAAAGGCATCTGGAGGTGAGCTGGGGAACCTTGTATCTTATTCCTATGGCAACCCACAAACCAGGGACCTTTTTGGGTATCACTTTTATTCATGCTTCAAAACGTTGTTGTTCATCAGGTGAACGTATCAGAAGGCCTGGCTGCAGATGTGTTTCCTGAATCAGCGTTGTGTCACTTAATTTCCAACAATTTAAAGAAAACCATGTATGTGGTTGAAAGGAAAAGATGTTCTGTGAACAAGTAGCTCATGTTGGCCTGTTATTTACAGATTTATCATTGCCCACTATTTTATGATTGTTGGTTCTCTTCAATATACGTTTTTATGCAGGAGCATGGGCATAAGCTGGGAGTAAAACACCATTAGCTGTACTTAAGAAATGTTATTTTTTATTAAATGTGTTCAAAAAACTGCCTGGGAAGAGAATTTTAAAGGTGGCCCGAGAGAAGCAAGGGCAACAACCTTTTGATTTCAAATGGCAGTCTTTTGACATACCACTTGCATTTACAGGTTTTGAGTTGTAATATTGCTATAATGTTATTAAACTGACTTTGAAATGTCATTAAAATTCATACACCTGCCAGTGCTATGAGCTGGAGTAATGCAGTGTCACTCAAACTCAGATGGGTGCTGTGCACACACTGCAGTGCAGGCTTCTTGCTCTTTCAATGTCTCCTCCATATTCTAAGGGGAAATAGTGTTTCTCATACTAACCTGTAATCATAAGCCGAAGTGTAAGGAAAATCCAGCTTTCTGCTCACAATGCATGTAGAATCAACAAAAATATTTTTTTCTTCTCTACTGCATGCATTTTATATGCATAAATACTTAAATACAGCCGTATTGCACCCTAAACCCTATCCTTCCGTTCGTTTGGGACCAAGGAGAAAGCAGTGGGTTGTACATCTCCCTTTGGGTCTGGTCTTCATGTTTTACTCTCTTTGCCCAGTAAGCCAAGCTTGCCAACGTAACTCTCTTTTCTGAGAAATAGGGAAATCACGTCCTTGATGGGGAGGCAGTAAGACAGGTTGAGCCAAACACCGTCCTTGGATATTACATGGACTATGGTGTTCCTCATCCCTTTTCACCGTTTACAGCTCCCCATCCTACATTATTTAATGACTTCCTGCACACTGTTTCATCATGCCCGCCCATAGCTGCTCCTGCCATATCTTCTCTCAAAGGAAGGTGCCCTGTCTGGGTGTATCCTGAGTGCTCAGCTGCCCAGCAATGCCCCTCTTTTGTCGCAGTGACTCACTTGCAGTGCTGCCAAACGTCTCAGTGTGGTGCTTTCTGGGATGGTGGCCTTCCTGGTCAAATTTTCCTCTGTGCTTTGCCATTGCTCTTCCTGCCCTTAGTTCAAATTGTAAACAGTCTCAGTAGCTGTGCGTATGTATTGAAAGAAATAAGTATTTATAGAGGGAGATTGCATGTGCACCCAGAGAGTGGATTCAGCATCAGTACTAATGACAGCTGATTTTCAGCATTATCACCATTATACCTGTTGGGTTTTATCCAGGGCAACAATTTCATAGCTTTCTGCTTTAGCACATGCTTTGAGTTATCTCCTTTATTTGTGTTTCCTACTTTGATTTTCCTTTGTCCATACAGTAGTTTGACCAATCTTTTTGAACTCCTCTTGGACTTCAGATTCTCGTTTCACATCTTGTTTTATTCCTTTTTGCTCTTTTCATGTCAATGTGCATTTTCTAGCATTTCCTTCTACTTACTCCTTCTCAAAAAGGAGGACACATCTTCCACATACTTCCACCACACCACTGGTAACGTCAGGTGCCACACTAGATCTCCACTCAAGAAATTCATTCCTCTCAAATGTATTAGTTCTGTGAAAAGGCACCAACTCTTAACAAAACAAATGAATTAGAACTATTTTTGGGGTTTGTTCTTTTTCATTTTTGATTTTACACCAAAAATTAGGCTATAATAGGCAGTCTCCTTATTACAAGAGGATTCTGAATGTTGCCCCTAACTGCATTCACATTTAGTAAGGTTTTTTCCTGTGATAGTCCTGTATTCCCTATACAATAGCCAAGACAAGCTTATTGTGATACCTTATGTCTTCCAAGCGCTCTTGACCATTATGTTTCACTAATCTCTTCTTCTGCATTGACTACAATTACTTTTTAATTTACAAAAAGGGAATGTAGCGAATAATTTTCCTCTCTCTCAATTCAATTATTTCAGAAGAAAAGTGACATTTCCGCTTTGGGATTCTGGTGTTTTTAAAGACTACCTCTTCCTTATGATTGTAGGTGAAAATATGATCTCTTCCATTGTTTCTGTATGCTCATTAAGAATTTTGTGCTTTGGCACTGGTGCAATATGCTCTGTTAAAAGGCTTTATTTAATCATAGTCTGAAAAACTCAAATGCCTATGGCAAGTTGAAACTTTCCTGGATAAGCAGCATCCTAGCTACGAAATCCAGTCTCTTTCGTAGGTTATTTGGCATGTGAGACAGAAAATGCTTCTTCCTGCCAACTGCCAGAGGGTTTGGGATGGCAGCTTCAAATTTATTAGATGTCCTACTAGCTTCAGGCCGATAAGCGGATGCCTTGAGATGGATCCAGGGACAGTATCAAGATAGAAATCCAGGTTTCCTAGCAGCAATGGGACAAAGGAATTGACATATTATCTGGGTACTGTCCCTGTGCAGTTGGAACACCCATCTGCTCTTCTGGGACTGGGGTAGTGTGTTCTCTTTGCCTTCTGGCACATCACCATCCTTTATTTGAGGTGGTGTCTCCGTGAGGATGTGGCTCAGATCTGGGGGTGGTGAGTAGGCAGTGAAAGGAGGGGACAACAGAGAGGACAGGCTATGTTCAAGATGTCACTTCTGAGGCAATGATTTTTAGGGAATGTAACCTTGCAACACAGGCTTGCTCATCATGTTTAGTCTCCAGCTCATGAAACAGAGTTAAGTCCTCAATTTAATATTTTTAACAAGCAGCATTTTATCTGCTGGCAGTTACTGCTGTAATTTCTTGTCCTGACATCTGATTTCTTGTACATGGAACCAGTATTTCAACTCTGCATTTCTGCCATTCCCCTCCTTTTGTTGCCTTTATTACCCTTCAGAGGCTCCTGTCACATCCTGTGGCCTTAAAGTGAACTCTGTGCCTGAAAGTAAATAAACTAAATATCTCAATATCCACAAGCCTGAAAGATTTCCCGGAGACAGTCCTAAAGGCTGGAGTCATCTTCCCTAAACAGCAAGTTTGTGGCATCTTCCATATGCTTCTCCCTTTAACATGCTCCAGCCCCCATCAATGCTTTTGCTTCTCTATGAAAATTATTCCTTTTTGATTTGTTCTAGAAATTGTTGCAGTCTGCTGCAACTACTCCTCATGTGGACAAGCTTAAACCAAGTCAAGAGAATATCAGTTTAACCACAAATTAAGCCTGACCTTAATCCAAATAAGACATGAGCTTTGAAATGCCTTTGGATCTTTTTCCAGCAGCATTGTGCCATGTCCATGTGGTTCCAAAAGATACTTATTTTTCTCTCTCCAGCCCAGAGTGCAGTCCATGTTGGGTAGGTAATGGTCAGCACTGTTTAGCTTTGACTTAATCCTCTATCTTCTTCAGGACATAGTAAAGCTTTGCTGTCTTTCTAGGATTCAAATTTACGTACTTTTCAAAGAAGAGTTTCTTCAGTCCTCTTCTAAATATGTACCCTGGTTCTAGACCAAGTGCTTTAAGTTTTTCACATTAGCAATTTGTTCTTTTCATAAAAGGTATCTGTTATCTTTTTGTCGTATTGTTCCTTTTATCATTTATAATTGCAAAATCTTGTTGTAACATGCTCCCTAAACACATTTCCCTTTTAATACACTGGAAGAACAAAATGCTTGAAAAAAACCCTAGAGTAGTTTAAATCAAGGAATCTAGATTTTTAAAGACATTTGAAAGTTTCTGAAATGACTTCAAATTGCTGCTTTTAATTGATTTTTTTAAAATAAAGTGTAAATGTCCTGATAATCATATTCAGTCAAAGTCTTCCAACTTTAAATTAAATACTAGGTCAGGTCATTATCTGATACTAGAAATTGGTGTCTTCTCTTTTGTTTCCTAAAATGGTGGTGTCAAAGGCAGTGCCTCTGATCTCATCTTGCTATATTAAATTAAAGAAAATCAAATAATCTACTACAAGCATTCCCTTAGTATGCAGGAGTCTTAAACCCTGTCATCCTGTTTAGATTGTTTTGACACATCCAGCATCCTGTGGGATGCCTGGTAGTTGTGAGCCGACCTTGCGAGCTGACTCCTTTGGGTGATTCCAAAAGTCATTGCCTTCTTCTAGGCTTAAGTTGGATTTGGTTTCCCTCTGCCGTGATGGTGTCTCTCTTTCTTTATCTTCCACCTCTTCCAAGTGTCCACAGTCATGGACAAATTTGAGTGTGCCCCTGTGAGCTCCAGGATGTGTTCAAGAGTACCATGGCCCAAACACCACTGAATTTCTCCAACACCATCCTGAAGGATTTCGAGCCCTGTGCGAAGTTTAGCTCCTATCAGAAACAGCAGAGATGCTTTGAAGGAAGCTCAGAACCATCCGAGTTGTCGCTGTTGCTGCTTCACCATTAACTCTGTTTTCTTCTTAGTCTGTTTTCTCAGGTGTTTCTCAGCACCTGCCAGGTCCCAGGTCAGAAAAAGAGTAGTAGACATTGAAAAAGTCAACAGGCTCCTAAAATGGTAATCACAGGGGATGTGAAGATAAAGAGGTAAAGGAAAGATACAATCGTATGACCTTTGTGACAGCAGGCTGGGTGTAAACTGCAAACCAGATCTGGGAATGGGGGTATTTCCAAAACTGGTGACGAGTGATCAGCACCAGTCCTAGGACAAGCTTCTGGTATTCACAATTGTGGCATCTTGGTGCTGTGTTTAGGATCCCTTTTGTTTATGTGATGTTTGAATGCACCCATGTTCTGTATTTATAATTAGTAATTTTTCCTATTTTAGCTGGTTTGAAGTTCCTTTAGTTACTGTATGTCTTGTTTCTTCAGACACACTCCAGCCTACTCTTTTATCATTTTTATACAAATGCATGCATACATAGGAAAAAAATGTTTGTGTAAGTCTGAACAAGTGCAAGATAGCATTTGATATGAGATTTAAAAGTGAGTAAACACAATACATTTACTTGCTTTGAAAGTACTAATCTAGCTTTTATGCTCTTTAATTTCATTATATATTTGTATTGAAAATGTGAGTCAGGAATTTTTCTGGCGTCTGCTTCACAGTTCAGAACTTGCTATTTGATCTTCCTCAGGTTCTGTGCCATAATTTACCTACATCATCATCATAATTGTAATTATAATAATCACCTACTTCATAAAACATTATGGGTCTCATTTATGAGTGATATTCATCAGCTGCTCTGAGAAACTAGGTAGAAAGATCCCATAAAAATATAATTACAATTTTTATTTTATTTAAAATTCATGTAGGTTACAAACAATCCTGATTAAAAGTAGTGCAATGAAGCACTTTTAACATGTTCATCAATGACTTGGATGAAGGGGCAGGTGCCTCCTCAGCGAGTTTGCTGATGACACAGAGCTGGGAGGAGCGGCTGATACCCCAGAGTGCTGTGCAGCCCTTCAGAAGGACCTGCACAGGAGATGGACAGAAGATGGAGAGATGGGCAGACAAGTACTGCCTGAAGTTCAACAAGGGCAAATGAAGGGTCCTGCACCTGTGGAGGAATAACCCCAGTCACCAATACAGACTGGGGGCTGACCTGCTGGAAAGCAACTCTGTGGAAAAGGACTTGAGAGTCCTGGTGGACAAGAAGTTGTCCATAGCCCAGCAGTGCCCTTGTGGCCAAGAAGGCCAGTGAGATCTTGGGAGTGCATTAGGAAGGACAGGTCAAGGGAGGTGATCCTGCCCCTCTATTCAGCCCTGGTGAGGTTCACCTGGAGTGCTGTGTCCAGTTCTGGGCCCCTCAGGACAAGAGAGGTACGAAGCTCTTGGAGTGGGTCCAGTGAGGGGCTACAAAGATGATAAAGGACTGGAGCATATATCTTATGAGGACAGGCTGAGAGAGCTGGGCCTCTCTAGTCTGGAGAAGACACAAGTGAGAAGGGACCTCATCAATGCCTATCGGTATCTGAAGGAAGGGTGCCAAGAGGTCGGATCAGGCTCTTCTTGGTGTTGCCAACCAGTAGGACAAGAGGGAATGGGCAGAAACTGAAGCACAGCAAGTTCCCCCTGAATATGAGGGGAAAAGAACTTTACTGTGCAGTGATTGTGCACTGGAACAGATTTTTCAGAGAGGTTGTGGAGTCTCCCTCACTGGAGATATTCTAGAGCCATCTGGACACAATCCTGTGCCATGTGCTCTGGGATGACTCTGCCTGAGCAGGGAGGTTGGACAGGCGACCCACTGTGGTCTCTTCCAACCTGACCCAGTCTGTGATTCTGTGAAAGCAGCAATCTCTGAGCTTGCCCTTGCTACGCTGACGTCGGCGCTCACTAAGCGTGATGTTCCAGAACGTAGTTGGCCTCCTTGTGTCAAAAGTGATAGGAGACTTTACCGCACAGGCAAGCTGCAGTAATCACTGTTCTGTGATACACAAGGCAAAATGAGGAGTAGCAACTCTCACCGAGCTGGGAACTCAGTACCTGGAGCTGCTGCCTTTCTCAGGAGACCGCAGCTCACAGATGCTTCTGCCGGCCAAACCCATCTGAGCCTGCCACATGCCAGATTTGGCACCCATTCTGCATTATGGAGAGCTGGGAGCCTAGGGCAAATTATTTTGAGTTGAGTTACCAAGATTCAGCACAAAGAACAGCCACTGCTGAGGCCAGACTTTACCTTTATTGGAGCAGGAGTTTCCAGCAGAGACCCCCGTGTGTTTATTGAATTGCATCAGTTTAAAGATAAATCCATGAGCGGACAGAATGAAATCTCCTTCCAGACTTATTTAATTATTTGCATTTTTATCATAACTCAGCTTGTTCTCCGAAGCATTCCTTTTTTTTAGTGATGTGTTGCATGTACATATGAAAATACTAACCTTAATGCTGTATGTTCCTACAGATGAGGATGAGGATGATGATAATATTGAGATAGATACTAATGAGGAGGTTCCTGAATGCTCTGTTTCTGGAGGTCGAGATGAACTTACTAACCTAGAAAATGACCTTGATTCAACGGGTAATTTAAATAATGGCTATTTTGTGTGTTTTGCATGACTAACACTCCATCGTCATAAAAGTACTGTTGTGCTGCTTGTCTTTCTGTCAGATTTATTCCCTTCTGCCTTTTCAGGTCTTTTAAACCCTAATGCCTAATACTCTGCATTCATGTTTAGCTAGAACTTAAAATCAACAAAATCAGTATTTCCAACAAGGACAGCTTTAAATGTCTCTTGCTTGTTTGATGGGGAAGGGGAACCCAGGCCAGATGGGTAAAACAGAGCCACCTGAAAGGACCCTGCCTGGGTTATGCCAGGTAGGCAGAGGGCTGAGCAGTGGCATGGGGGAGTAGAACTGCCACACTCTGCACTGCCAGCCCTGCCCTTTTGCTCAGGGAAGAGGAGCAAATGTGTCTCTCTGTGTTCATACACAATTGCCATCTCTTCGGTTCCTTCCAAAGGATCAGTTCATGTATTTATACCTTGTTGCTCCAGTGGGGTCATGGAGCTATAAACTGGAACAAAATTAGTCCTATTTACTTTACAATATCCAAGTAACAGGGTTTTTGTTAACACATTAAGGCATAGGAGTGGTATTTCCCCCTTTCAAAAATATCCAAGCAAAACTGGAGTTCAGGTGATAAATTTGATGGTAGATACGTTGTAATCGTACTAGGGAGATACTTTTTTCAAAAGGAGCTCCATCTTCAAAGGTGCAGTAGGAATTGCCCGCCCATAAGAGGCTCCTCTGCTTGCAGAGAGCTGCTGAAGGAGTTTGTCCTCTGGACAAGTCTGCCTGATCCAGGCAGCCCTCGGGAGTGCCCAGGGTCTCTGTTTGTGGTTGTCTTCTCTACCAGGGCCATTCTGATCACTGCTAGTTAGCTCGAGCCTGGAGGAGGTTGGCCAACACAGGACTGTGCCATGAAACAGCCTGTACAAGAGGGAACATCTTCAGCATCCTCTGACTTGATCCTGCCCATGCCAGCTGGGCCCCAGCGTGTAGGCCATAACACATTACATCAGAACTTAATTTAGTGTTTGTTCTTTGGAAATTAAACCAACAGTGATGTGTATATAGAACTTTCTAGTCCTGTTTGGATGCAAAAGATTTGATTCGTGTCCATTATTTTTTTCTATTTGAGGATTTCCGGATGCATAAGAAAATATATTTAGTGTTTCCAGCACTTGGATTTAACTTACTTAGAGCAGAATCCTGTCAAATGATATTCTAATAAAAACTGGTTCATTTTAGAAGAAATAGAAAATCAGTAAGTGAATAGTCCTGTCACATTGCCCCGGTGACCTATCAACATTTATTTCTGTGGGCCTTTTTCCCTGAGAGGTACCTTCTCAAGGGTACAAACCCACTACCCAGTGCCTCATGTCCACCATGGGGACACATTCTGAAAAAAAAAAACCTCAGACATAATTTTGCAGTTTGATCTGCACAGAAGTCAAGGGAACAGACAAGTAAGAAAGAGGACAGGCAGTGTTACAGAAAGCAGTCTAATGCTGTGATGGAAATCAGAGTACACAGATTTTGGTGTAATTCTGCCAATTCATACCAAGTCCTATGGAAGACTGAATCTCCTGGGAACACCTAAAAGTAAAACTGTAAGGGTCATTTCATATTTGGGATCATTACAGACCATCTTAATTTTATTTTCACTGCTTCTTGGTTTCAAATATTGCTTCTCTCCGTATTTGTCAGCACTTCTACCATATGCTGTTGCGAACCTCTTATATGATAGTTATTACATGATGTTTATGTATAAACCCACGAGAACGTGCATGTACTTACATGTGAGCCTCAATTTAAGGACACCCTGCATGGGTGTGCCAGAGGAAAGGGAAGCTATCCCTGGTCAGAATCCAGCCCAGCCCATTGCTGCTGGAGGCAGGCAGGCAGCATTTGATTGCCAGCACGCCAAAAAATGTTCGGGCTAATACGAATTGGAGGACTCCAGACCTTGGAAGGAGCCATGTGGCAAAACAGTCGTGGCTCCACTTTCCACACCAGCCAGAAGTGAAAAACTCAGGTTGTGCATGTAGGAAAACATAGGGACTGCTGTTTCCTCTGCCTCTGACCCAAGGGCCAGGTGTAAGTGCATCATATTGCAGGTGATGCCACACTCGCTCTGGTTCAGGGGCTGTTTCTCACGTGGGGCTGCATGTAGAGGGGACATCTGGGGGCTCCTGCACCAGCAGCAGTGTTGTTCTGCTTCCCTGCCCAGGGTTAGCTCCTCAGTCCTCTACTGCACCTTGTGATTAACTCCTTTCTCCTTCTTATGTGTGTGTGTGTGTGTGTGTGTGTGTGTGTGTGTGTGTGTGTGTGTAGGTGTGTTACAAATTCATATAGTCAACGCTCCCATACAGAATGAGCATTACGGGGAGGTAAAATTCTCAACCATTCTTTGTTTGGGCTCTGATCCCCGTTGCTAAAATTGATGATAAAAATTTTGGGGCTTCAGCAGACCTTGAATGTGTCCCTTTGATGCAGTTCTGAAGTGTCTTATGACGCTCCTCACTTTCATGTATTCCATAAATCACAGTAAATTATTACTAGAAAGTTGTCTTTTTTGATACTGACGTTTTAGTGTTGAGTGACTGTGCTGAGAAGCCTTAGGTTGAATTAGTAGTTCATAAACTTCAGGGTTTATCAGTTTGTAAATTATGTGATAAATTGCTGGATGCCATCTTAAAATAAGTGGCTCTTTAAGTGTGTTTTTATACCAAAGTATGGGTATGTACCCATCGGGAGTAACTTTAAACTTTATCTACTTTCTGTGTTTTTCATCCCCTGTCTGCAAGTGTGTTTACTTGTTCAGTTGAGTGTTATATATGTTTGTTGAGTAAACTTAGGTGTATCTATGTACATTACACAAACCTGCACTGATCCCCATTGCAAAAAACAATTCCTTCTAGTTGTTATTTTTTTTTAGTTTGAAATGATAGCAAAGTGAATTAAATCTACTTTTAAACTGCTGCATTGTTGTAGCAGCTCTGCATTGGAATGCATCTCACTCTGTTGTATGTGGTATTTGCATATTTAGCAGAACAAAACAGTAAGTTGGTGGATTTGAAGCTGAAGAAGCTCCTGGAAGCTCAGCCACAGGTGGCGAATTCACTCTCCAGTGCTGCTCAGAAAACTGTAACAGATAGCTCAGAGCAAGACATTAAGGTAAGTTTTGCTTAATGCTTTTGTTTTGGTACCTGTGTGTTGTGATTGAGGGTTTGTATTTTGTGAGGAGGAAAATAATTTCTTATCAAATCCTTCAGAGTCAGAAACACAGAAAATCTTCATGGCAGTGCAGTTACATGGCTTGCAATGCACTGGGGCTTTCCTGTTGATTAATCAACACATTTTCCTTCTTTCCTTTTTAATCATGATACTTGTCATTGGCAAAACACTAACAAATTTAAGAAGCATCTCTCAATTTTGCCTGCTCTGGTTGTTAATGGTACCAGAAATGCAGCAGGGGCTCCATCCTGCTGCTGGTGCAGTCAGCAGCAAGGCTCTACCTGACTTGAATGGGAGCAGGATTGGCCTCTCAGGGATTTGCTTCCCTCCTAATTTTTCCTACATTAAAATTAAGCCATGGTACACTTTAAAGGCGTACCTACATTGGGTGCTCGATGAGTGCTTCTGAGAAAAACAGACACAAGCATGTGGTGTACGTGGGCATTTTGCCTCTTCTTAATGTTCACCACTTCAGCATAAAGTGCCCACCAATCACTTTTCCATTTCATTCTCTTAATTAGACCCGTGTGTTCTTACTATTCTTTTTTTTTTTTTTTTTTTTAAACAGTCCCTGTATGTCATTAATATCCCTATGGCTCTGGGGCACTTCCAGTTGGGTATAACTTTTCACCCACCTGCAGTCTGTGGGGAGAGCGCTGCTGACTGAAAGGATTTCCTTCCCCAGATACAGAGATGCTTTGAAGTCCCAAAACAATGACTTTCATTGCTTTTCCCTTACACTGTCGGTTCCTATAAATTGGTGATGAAAGTGTGTGGCAGCAGCAGAGGACTTTCGGTCTCTATCTTTGAACAAAAGGAAGCCTGGATCAAGTCTGATTTTTGCGTTCAATTTAGCTTTCTGCAGTGGATTTAATGCAAAATGAAGCTGGCCCAAGAATAATACAATGGATTGAAAAGGCTAACTGAATTAGTGGGCTTAGAGGAATACATTTGTAAAGTGGCAGAAGTCCCCAGTCATAAAAAGGTTTCTTAAAATGGGATTTACTAGCTAATCACACTGATATTTTAACATGTTGCCAGGCCTAAAAAAATTAGTCATGTTTGTTTATTTTGGTAAAGACTCTGGTTTAGGCTGTCAGGTGGTTATTGTGCTAATAACAGGAAACCACCTTTTATTTAACCAGAATCATAACCACCTGATTAGTGCAGCCGAAAAGTCATCCAGGGGTAGAAGCAATACTTGTTTAAGCTTAATTCTGTGGAATGACACACAGGCCGCCTCTTAGGGTAATTTGGTGTCACCTAACCTAGCAAAAAAATGGTATTTCACTTTATAAAAAGCTTTTGTGAAGGAGTTGATTCTTTTTGAAGGTACTCCTGCAAAAAAAACAAAGGTGCAACGTAACAGTTTATCTCCGCGTGCGTCTTTTCCAAGGAAGAGTTGAAAGGCGGCGTTATAAGGAATATATGGTGTCCATCTGTTCTCATGGAGCTCTTGGCATTGAGGTGGATTTGTTTTTTAATAAAATGCAGTTTACAGGTTTCTAAATGAGGCATTCTGTGTTTGTGGAAAAGGATAAACTGTTACCTTCCCTTGGGGATTGTGTATCCCCGGCCTCCTTGAGGCGAGAGAATAGGCGGTTGGAGAACTCCCTCATTACCGATTGTCTCAATGCAGAGGAAGGGCAAAGTCTTGGTAGCTTTTGATAACCAGTTTCAGCATTCAGCAGGCTTAGCTATTAGTCATGCATCTTAGCCTTTCCCTATTTACTTTCAAAACACTTAATAAAAATAATAAAAGATTAGGTATAAAATGAAATATTTGTTTGGTACACAGCACCTCGGTATCTGCAGTTTCCACACACCGCGGTGGTTCAGTCTTCTGGGATATTTCGTGTTGATAGAATCATTTGAATTTGTTACCAGTATTAACATAGGAAGCCCTGGAAAAGATAATTGTAGTTTCCTTAGCTGTAAAGGGCTTACTTACAAATCTGGCTTTGGAAAGTTATAGCTGATGAAATGCAGTTCAGTGGGGTAGCATTATAATCCTACCTTTTAGACTTCATCCAGCATTAGTGGTTTATCTCAATGGGCATAAAATTAGAAACTAGTTCTTCTTGTCATACAAGTCTATGGGACTACGGAAAATGACAGATTTCTGTGCCGGGGCCGGGAGAGAGGCTGAAGGCAACACACTTTAAAAAGACAGAGATCGTGTTTGGGGACAGGGACGCCGCGACTTGGCAGCAGCACGCGCGGTGCTTGGCAGGGCAGAGGTGCAAAGGAGGGGTTGGGGTGGTGGTTTTGTTTCAAATCGGCGTTGCTGACAAATGCCCGTCACAAGGAATAGGTCTGCCTTGGTAAAGAAGTAGTGGGTTCTGCAGGAGGGTGCCCGCAGAGCAAAAAGCCAGTCGTCGCCACCACACATTAATCAACAACAACAAAAAAAAGGAGAAGTTCATCACTCTCCTACTTTTTTCCCTGCAGCCGATACTTTCATCCAGTATAAACCACGGCCCGTGTTGTGAAATCCACTCTGTTAAAAGCTGTGTCCTGTCCCCCTCACAAAAAAAACCCCCGTACCTTTCAAATTAATGTCTTCCCCCTTGTAAACAAAAGAAACTCTTGTGTGTCTGCTATTTTTTTGCCAGCAGAATGGAGCAGAGGAACATCGTGCTGAGCGGTCACAAAGAGCAGCGGAACGGTTTAGAAATCCCGTTGTGTTCAGCAAGGACTCGACCGTCAGGAAAACTCAGCTCCAGTCTTTCAGTCAATACGTGGAGAGCAGACCAGGTAGGAGAAAATACAAAACCTGTTTTCCCATCTTATGATTTAATAATATTTAACAATAAATATATGAAAACCCGATAATGTAAGTCCACGTTTCAATACATAAATATCAAGCTTTATAATAATTTTACATGTCTTTTCCCTTTTTTCAAGAGATGAAAAGGCAGAGATCAATACAGGAAGATACAAAGAGAGGAAATGAGGAGAAGGCTGCGATAGCTGAGACTCAGAGGAAGCCATCAGAAGATGAAGTGCTTAATGTATATTAATTTTTTGTCTGGTTTCATGATTGCTGATAATTCCAAACTGTATGTGGAAATAGTGCCTTTATTTGTTAAAATGAGATGTTAGGGTTTTTTAGATGTCAATCTCCAGTGCATTCAAAGCAGAGTGAGAGGGGTGCACTGTTGAATTAGTCTGCAGTGTGGTGATAATTGTCAGATAAAAAAAATGAATTTTTCAGAGTTCCACAGCCCCAGCTTCCTTGAGACATTTCCATCAGGGCACTTCCCATAAAGAGATTCCAGTATTGATCTACCGGGAGGATTTTAATTATTACAATAGCAGATACCGCAGAGCTGCAGTTAGAGGGAAGAGTCACATGAGACCTGCTAGAATTTCTCAGCCAACCCATTTTGTTGGCTTGGGTTAATGGGTGTTCAACCTTTCCATTATCCAGATCAGCCGTGAATTACTAGCTGAATGATGTTTGCATTAATATAATATATATGGTAATTTCTTCACTTAATTAACGGGGAGGTTCAGCTCAGTAGGGGTATGGGCTGATCATGTGTAAAATTGATTTGTGAGGGAAATATTTGATAGACCGCAGGGAGAAAGCTGGTTTTGATGGACAGCTGCGGGACAGAAGCAGGAAGAACCAAGTTTTAACCTGAATTTTTTTTTGGTCTGAAAGCGCAACGCAGCCTTTGAGGGTGGTTGTTTGTTGCTCTCCACAGTTTATCTGAGCACATTTGTCCTTTTTGCTGAAGCAATCTAGAGCTGAGGAGCAATTTTGCACCGCTGTCGTATCTACACCAAAACACTGAACTTTTTACGAGCCGGAGTTATTTTTAGCCCAGTTGTACTTTTGCAGAGCTGAAAAGGTCTGGCACAGTGAATTCACATTATATATGCAGATGATACACATGAACTCTTGGGATATTACAGCCTGACACAGCATTTCTTTTCATCTTCTAATAGCGATTGTTAACAATTATGCATGCTGACATTAGGGAAGTTTTCATACTATTTTCAATTAATTATGGTTGATGAAAGGCAATATACTGCACATCACTTCGACTCCCCAGACTGATTTTTTTTTCCTTTCTTCAGGGAGTGCTCTCAGGGAGTTTTGTTTTTGTAGTTGTTGTTTTTCTGGCTATACAACAGGTAGAGATAGGTTTTCCATCAGAGATGATACTGTTGGCTGTTGTGTAGGAAGAGAAGGACCAACTTAATAAGGGTGTAATGTTCTTAAATTCAGATAACCCAAATTTCAAAGTTGTGTGCTCGTTACTCGGCCTGGGAGCTCAGCCATGCTTTTAGCTTTCACTTTGAACATGTCCTTATTTGAAATAATATGCTGATGTGTATATTATCCCTGTTGCCTGAATGTGAAGCTGAGTTGATTATTTCAGGCATATTTGCAGAAAAACAATTGCACACATTTGGTCAAAGTATCTGAGACCCTTCTGCAGCAACAAGTTAGGCTCTAGTAGGGAAACGAGCCTCAGAAAAAAAGCCTGTTTATTTTTCTGTTCCCAAAGGACAGTGATTTTTGTTGCATCCTTTATAGAGTGCAGATGAAACATGAAATCATTTTGTTGGGG
The DNA here is from genome assembly GCA_013396735.1 of Grallaria varia. NCBI lineage: Eukaryota > Metazoa > Chordata > Aves > Passeriformes > Formicariidae > Grallaria > Grallaria varia. The sequence continues at coordinate 212,631 of VWZG01000210.1, forward strand.
TTTTTTTTTTCCCTGTTTCAAACATTCACCAAGGCTCTGGGTCAGGCATACGAGAAAAAAGTGCATGAGGTTTCTTGGAAGGAGTAACATTTTTTTTCATAACTTATGCAAAAACATCCTTCCAGGAATGACGTTTCAGCATTGTGTTACAGCTACAACGCTCTGTGAAAATTTATTGAGCCATGTGAGAATAACCTGGAGGTGCTGAATGCCTTTGCTTGGGCTCCCACGAGACAGCCAGGCCACTTTGGAAACACTTGGAGATCTGTATGGTCATCTGGGGCGGGAGGCAATGCCGAGGAGTTCCAAGGTGCAAGAGGCAAACCTGACTTGTTAGTGTTCCCACTGCTTTTCTGGTGAGGTTCAGTGTGATTTATCAACTGGACATCCCACGGCCACCTCCTGGCACAGAGGCAGGACAGCTGGACCTGGTCCTGGTGCATCTGAGACACCTGAGCATCTGCCTGGGGCCGTTTGTCACTGCTTTTCAGGATAAGAATCACAATTAGAGTAATTAGTGGTATTTTCACAGATCACCCCATAACAGGCAGATTCCTTCAGTCAGAGAAACCCAGAGGGGCAGGATGGCCCAGGCTGGGGGGCCTCGGCATTACAGCTGCCTCAGAGGAGCTAAACAAGCCAGGGAGCTTGTTTTGGGTTTGGTTTTAATCTTAAAAGCCCACTCTTCAATTGTCATTAGAGACTCTTGTGCTAGTTCTTCTAGCCCCTAAAGTTAACATTTTAGAATTGAATAAGTAGAAAGGGCACATTAAACAGTGCTTTCTTTGGATTACCTTTCTTTTCATGATGCTTTGTTACAGCAGCTCTCATGTACTTAGAAATAAATTAAGGGAATTTTAAAATACCTGCCAGGTAGTAAAAAACTGCAAAATCAAATGTTTCCTAGAGAAAAAAACAGGGTATTTTAATAAACAAATAAGGACATTTGGCAAAATTGTAAAGTTTATGAAATGTGTTAGCTTTTTGGTAGTGAGCATGATATTTGGTTGTTTAGGTAAGTGCCTTACTAAGTGTTTGTGGAAAGGAAAAATGCAACTTACAAGTGATGTTTTTTCTTCTTGTTTGTTCTCTTTAACAGAAAGGGTTCAAAGACACCAGTCAGTATGTTGTAGGAGAATTGGCAGCACTAGAGAATGAGCAAAAGCAAATTGACACCCGTGCCGCGCTGGTGGAGAAGCGCCTTCGCTATCTCATGGACACAGGTACGGTGCCCAATTACACTGTAAACAGTTTTGGCAAATTGAGCGTTCACAAACTCTTATAGAGTTTTGGAAGTGTGAATCTTTGAAGCCTGAATGTTCAGCAAAACTGCCTTGAAAATAAAAAGGCTGCGATTTGCAGCCACCTCTCTGGGCCCTGGTGATAAGAGTGCCTTCATGGGAAGTGATAACTTGCCCTGATACCATGTGAGCCAGCACTATTGAACAGTGTGCTCATCCATGCAGGGTTGGAATACACATCTGTGCCTCATTGATATGCCACTGCTTAAAAAAAAAAAAAAAGGGGGGGGGGGGGGAAGTAAGATCTTCACTGTTCTACTGATTCAGTGGGAAAAAAAAAATTTGGCCAGCTAAAGCCATGTACTGCATGAAACAGAGCACAGTACATGGAGGAAGGCTCCACTGACTAGATCTCTGAAATCTGAGAGTACTGTCTGGTTACTGATGCTCCACAATTGTTTTATTTGTTTCTTTTCAGGAGGGTGAGTTTTAAAAGAATGTAATACTCGATGTTGTAGGTGCCATTGAAAGGATTAAAGTATGTGGGCGATTTTTTTGTTAAAAGCATAATGGTTGTGACATCAGTGATGAACATTAGAGGGGCATTAAGTGCTGGTGGTCATCAGAGGTGGAGAGGCTTAACTGCATCAGTTGGGAACAAAAGGTGCTTGGATATTTCAAAAATAAATAATATTGTAGGTCCAAAAACTGTTCTTCCTCTCCTTTGGGGGAAAAAAGTTAGTTGGTCCCAATTACTTTGTGGGTAAATTGTCTTTGAAAGTTATGTGTATATCTGATGTTTTACACTTGAAGGCTGCCTTTAACTGAAATAACAGGTTTTAAAGTAGTTGCCAATCCAGTATTATAAAGTACAGATTAATTGACTTCAGTTAAAGTTCAATACTTCAAAATGAGCCTTCCATATTTATCCAAGTATTAGGATTTTTTTTAATGTATTTACTTTCTCATGTCCTCAGGTTGTTTGACTTTTTAAATAATTTTACAAAAACATACAAATCAGAAACTATTTCCATGCTGAATGAATGCTTGTTTAGTAGGACTTTTACCTGTTAGGGTCTTTTGAAGTACTTTTTCAAACGCATTACACAACCGCTGGTTATTTGGCTAGAAAAAGTGTGTACATATTATCCTGCACTTTCTTATGTACTTTTTTATATTTGTGAAATATATGTTCCAAACAAAAGAGCCACGATTGTACATTGTACAAGAGTACAGTGTTTCACAAGTCTTACATGTACTCCAAATACCATCCATAGATATGTATGGAATCATCAGTGTAGCACGTGGTGATTTTTAAAACTTTAATAACCATGTTATTATTTGATTTATGTAATTTACTCAATTTTAAAAGAGATTTCTTGTGGATTTTAATTTCTTCTATTCTGAAGTATGACAGAAGTTGCTGTATTCTTCCTGTCATACCCATAATAAGGTGATGGTTTTTTTTTAAAATATCCCGCATAAAACAGGGAGTCTAGCACAGAGCTAGAGAGTAAGAGCATGGCTGTAAAGTTTGTAACACGAATACTAATGGATATCCGTTGCTTCTTGTACTGAGGAGAAGGGGACAAGTGGCACAGCCATAATAAAAAAGTTACTTTTAGGTTAGTCATATCCTGAGTGTTCAGGATTTCACTTAAAGCAAATGATTTGACAAGGGCTTCATAAACATCCTATTTATGTTCTCAGGTTTAAAGTGCAATTTAGGAGGAAACGTGTGAAAACTGGGGTTTTTTACCTATAGTTACCTTATCGATTTGAAAGCAGGGAATCTCAAACTTCTCCAACTGCGGTTCACATCTTACCAGAGAGCCTCTCTTGTGCACCACCCCCCCTGCCAATCAATAGCCCACTTGTCACCAAAGACAACATCCCTGTGGCAAGAAATGCAACTTCTTACACTGAGAACTAGTATTAGGAGGGTTTGTTGGGACATTTTTCATTTGTTTTCAAAACAAGCATGTGCCGTGGTGGTGGAGAACATCTCTTCTTGCTATGCCTTTGAAATGCTGTTGTGTCAGCTCTGTTTCTGTGCCCCGAGTGCAGCCCCTTCCTCCGGCTCCTTGGCTGCCTCTTCTCAAGCTCTGCCTTCTCCTTTGCTCTCCCTCTCTGGTACCCGCTGCAGTTGCTTCAGAAGATCTTCTGTATCTCATCTCATCTCATTTCATTAGTGGCTGTCTTTGTCAGGATGGCATTTGGTTTTCTTCCATACCTCTCTTCAGGAAATAACTCCTCATGCTGACATGTAAGAAGCTTGTGCCCACATCTCAGTCCCGGCTTCTTCTGACAGAGTTCTGGGTGGCTTTGCCTGAGTGTCTGACTGAGAGAGAAATCTGGAAACCAAAAAGATGAGTCAACAGCGTATATATAACCTGCCAGGTTGCCACGGACCACCAAGTGGTCTGTAAAGCCAAGTCTGAAGGAAGAAAGTAACCACAGCGTGATATCTAGAAAAGCCCCAAGGGGCTGTTGATGATGATCTCAGGGTTTTGCAAATACTCCCTTAGGTGTTGGTGCATACCAGAGAGATGAGAAACGTGAAATGCTGCCAGCTCTCAGAGTTATTCCGAAAAGTCTTTTCATATTTGGTTTTTCTGAAATGCAGGCTTTAGGAACAAGGAGGTCACTTGGGAAAGTGTAGCTGTAAGATCCTGAAAACTCAGCATGAAGGACAGGAACCACAAATGAATTGGTTTAATAATTAACATTCTTTTTTAATCACATCTCTTTCTTAATTTTGTACTGCTTAGGGTTGTAATACTGAAAAACCTCAGGCAAACAGAGGTCTCTGCCAACCTCATTCCTCAGCAGTTGGAACAGGGTGCCGTGTTTGTATGATTGTGTCAGGAAGGGCTTACAATGAATTGTCCTAACAACTGTTTGCGGGGTTATAGTCCCCCTCAGTGTAGAAGCGCATTTGGTGTTGGGATTGTCAGTGTTGTTTCCATGTGTGCCAAAACCATACATGAAACAATTAAGAGAACTCCCATCACAACTCGCTCGTTGCCTTGAAATTAAATTCAAGAAGAAGGTAGAGCGTGATCTGTTCAACCCTGTTGTGTTTGCTGGGGACTAGACCACCTTTTCCTTCTCCACTGTGCTTGGCCTGGTTCTTTGTTAGACTCACCAGGAGGAAAGCACTCTCTCTTCCTTCTCATCCTTCTCCAGCACAAAACTGGAGGTGTTTTTTTTCCAGTGGGGACACTCTGCCACCTGGCAGCTCTTCATCCTTTGAGTTCGAGAGTCCTTTTTGTTGCTCAGCCAGGAGGGATTTTTTTCAGGCTGCAGCTTGGACATCTCTTCTGGCTACATTCATTTCACAGGAAAAGACTTTTGTCTCCTGCTCCCATGCATTAAGACATTTGTTTTAATGTTCCACCTTTCTTGGTGGGAATTTCCTTTCCATGGGCTAGTGGTGAGACCAGAAGAATATGGAGACTAACCCTTGGGCACGGCAGGCTTTGGTAAATGTGGAAGAATTCATACGGTTTCACCACAAGAGAAAGAACTGTAAGTATAGACAATATATGTCCTTGGTTACATCCCAGCTCATGGCACTTTGTTAGACATTCCCCTTACCTTTAAGAGAAAGTCTCTAGCTCTTGGGATTGGAAATAAAAGGTTGAAAATGCCGTCCTACATTTCTTAGGGCAGCAGTGGCTGGGAGTAGCTGTGAGGAGTGGATCTTGGACATTCTCAGTGCCCCACTCCCCTTCTGATGTGAACCAGGAGGAGAGGAGTCCCTGACACAATGCTCTCCAGTCCAATCCCAAGGATGCCATCCGGGTTGCAGAGGAATCTGTTCCACTATTGCCCTTGCAGGCATTGCCCTGCATTAGGAAAAGGGCATCTAATGGAAATGGGGCTGTAGGAGGAGAGCCCGGGTCCCGTCTGCACATGCAGTGCCATTTTCATGCCCTGTTAGGGAGGCTTTTTGGCTGGGCAAGGCAAGCTTCTGGCTCTTGGCCAAAGGGGAGCTGATATTTTCAAAGTTCGTCAGCTCAGTGAAGAGTTTGGAACTGGCTGGAGCTCTGCATTTCCAGTGCCAGCTGCTCCTGGTTCGACTAGAAACACTATTCTAAGATGTGTGAAAAAATAAAAGTTATTAAAATTCCCAGATTGCTGATTTCCATTTGAATCCGAATAGTCACGCTTTTATTAATATCCAGTAATTTATGTCACCGGTGGCGTAACCTCAGTCCTTGGTCTTCTACACTTCAAACGGAAATGTAGCCTCACCCTGTCCCAGTGCAGTGGAGTTTACTGCTGCATTGCGACACTGCCAGGGGAATCAGTGCTTCAGTTCCCTCAACTCCATGGAATTAGGTGATGGCACCTTTGTATCCCTGTCTGGATTCATATAAGAGTTTGTAGGAGGGGTTTTGCAACATACACCGTCACAAAACACTTGGCGGGTGCAAGTTTTTAGAGAAAGCACAGCACAGAGGTTCAAGTAAGAGCAATGAGTTGGGTCAAATATAAAAATCGTAGTCTAATTTGATTTTTCTTTTTCCTCTGTTATACTGGTTTGACACTAAACGATGACGGAGGTAGGATTATCTTGCTTTCTTCAGGATTGTACTTACTCGTGTCGTGCCTAACCTGTTATGGATAAAATAGTTTTGTCTCTACTTCTGGCAGTGTCTTTCTCCGTTGCAAGTTCTTCCGTCATTGTATTTTAAGGTGTCTATCATCTTGATATCCAAATGCCAATTAAAATGCAGAATTATCACATACCGCAATTAAAATGAAAAACAAAGAATCCTAGTTTTCAAATCTCTAATCTAAGTTTATCTCTTTTTCGGTCACTGTTTCTTCACTAATTGCAAAAACAAGTATTTGGAAAAAAATTGTAGCTATCAGATATTTTGTTATCTGACCACAGGGTATGAAGTGTTTTTAATTGTTTTTCTGATTAACTTCAGGCTCCCAAATTCAAGAAGAAACATGTTTATGTTTTCCATGTGAGATCCTGTACCTTACCAACAGATGAGAGTGTTTGTGGTACTGTACAAGGATTAATGAAATAAAAAAAAAAAACCTCTGCTGCTGCTGATTGACCAGTGATGGTAAATGTAATTGAATTAGCAGTGCACTAAAATAAATGCAGACAAAATAAATATAGACAAGAAAATCTGGTGAAAGCTTCTGTAATGTTTTAGATTAATAGGCATACAGAATTCTTCACATTTTTTATTACGTTGTCCCTAGATGAATTCAAAGTAATTGGGGTGGTTAATTTTATTTACACAGAGCCGTTCACAGCGCATTAAATAATAGAGATAATTGAACAAGAATTGTCAAGTGTGTACTGATATCAGACATATTACAGAAGGGAATGTGCATAAAACTTCATTTCTATGCAGCCATTGTTTATGGTAATTAAGTACACAGATTTATCCCTTGGTTGCCTTCCAAGCTTATGGCAACTGCTATTGTTGTGCTCCATTAATATGTAATCAGGAAATAGTTTAATTTTCTAATCTGCAGTTTGAGAATTCACTTTCTAACAACTCTTAATTACTGCATTGCCCTAATGATGCTCATGGTTAGGAAAACTGAACCAATAAACTCCATGGAAGAAGCCAGAGGGGATTATACTTCCAGAGGTGGTGCTTACTTAATAAACTTGTTATGCCTTCACCAGAGGGAGCTCAGTGTCCTTCAAAAGCAACTAATTTTATATTTCAGAGTTGTACATACCCACGGTGCGAAGAGTTAACGCACGGCGTGCGGTGGGGGTGGCTGTAAATGTGATTCACTAGAGAGCCAGATAAGCGATACTATCACCATTTTGGTATTTTTCCTACTGTATACTAATTCTGGAGTTTAATTGCACGGGAAATAATGCAGGTGGTTTAATCTATTGTTTTAAACTGTCCTCGTGGGTTTATTTTTGTCAAATCTGTTTTCTTTCATTAGCCACATTAGCTAAACGCGGTATCATAAGATCTTGCACGGACAGATAAGCTCCGTATATTGACAACTATCTTACAGTTACGGGTTTCAGGGTGAATCTTAAACAGTAAAGGGGTTTTTATTTAGTCATTTCCATTCTCCACTGGCCCATCATTCACCTTGATTGCGATTTCCGTGCTGCTGTTGTACCTATTGCAACTCTAATGACAGCACTGAGTGCTACTGCACTAAAGGTGACAGTTCAGCCACTGCAGTCTGTCCGTGCTGACCCTGCCCAGGAACGTAAAGTCTCCCAAATGAGGTCTGAAAAACGAGAGTTAACATCTGCTGAGGTTTACCATCGCTGTAGTATAATACACCTTGGTGGTTTCTCTTGGTGCAGGTGGCCCTCTGGGGAGGATCTTGACAAGTTCTGCCTTTCTAATGGCACTTACTGTGGCTTGAGAGTCTTCTGCACATTTATCTTCCGAGTTTCGGGGGGGGCGGGGGTGTTTTATTTTTTTTCCAACTTGTATCCGATTTCAACACTGCAGGTACTCAAAATGGGGCAGGATTGCCATCTCCCAGCCACTGTTTCACCCCTCCTTTTTCGGTGCATAAACTTCCTTGTCAATAGGACTAATTACACAGTGAACCAAACAACAAACATTAGGAAAACCTGTAAACACATATGTTGTGTCACTGCAAATTAACTCTTACCAATTGAAAAAGCAGCATATGCTTTGTTGTCACATGTGAAAGGAAAGTCACATGTATTAATTAGTTAGCATTTTACACGGCTTTGAAGATATAAAGGAGTGAGGTTTGTAAGAGGGAAACATTTGAATTTCATAGAAAAGGAGAAAGGTTGAGCTGAAATAGTACAGACACAAAAAGGGAGTTAAAATAGTTGATCTAGTATCTTGTAACAGAATGAAATTTCACTTCTAATATTAAATCTCGTCCTGGGATGGATTTGGATTTGGTCTTTTTGCTGTGATATTTCTTCCTGTCCTTTGGCTTTTGCCTGTGTCAGGGCACTAAAACTTGGATCCCAGGAGATGTGCTCTTCCTTTTAGACATATAAAACAAAATGGGCATATCCAAAGGATTTTAAAGGCATTTG